>VYZU01012731.1:0-10246 GCA_013401355.1 Ceyx cyanopectus
GCTGAATAAGAGAGCCGTGCTGCACAAGGCTATAATTACAGTAGGAGCATGAGGATATGAGGCCAGCCAAGCACATCCACCTAATTTCCTCTCCTATTAAGCCTGCCCTGCTTTTGTTTGACCCAGACCAAGCCTTGCTATTAATGGGTGATGCTGTGAAGGTCACAGATGGCTCTGTTACAAACGGCCTTGCAGATTCTGCTCAACTGAGTGTATAAGTGGGGCTTTACTCACAGATACCATTGCTGCGGGATTCATGCTACAGAAAGTGTGTCAGACAGCTGTGGTTCAAGCATTTCCCAGACTGGGATGTTTTACCACACATGGGTAGCTCTCTGTCTCAGACTGTACAATAAACCCAGGCAAGTGAGGAGATTAAATGATGTCATACCACTGCCCCTGACCATGGCCAAGCTCTGTTGATGAGTAGCCAGAGCTCAGTACATTTCCTCTTTGTGATCTTGTCTGTGCAGCTTCAGCCTGCAAAATTATTACTATGCCGAAGGAGAGAGCTCTTCCCTCACTGTGCACCTGCAGCCAAATCAATGCCAGTCTCTGCCCTCTTTTGGTGTATGTGTCCCTTATAATTCCCCAGAAGGCAAACTGCAGTGCTGGGCTACTGGTTTAGCAAACTCAGATAGCAGGTGAGGCTGCACAAACACCTCCTGTTTGCCAGAACATTCAGTTTAGAGTTCTATTTCAGGTCTGAAAAGCAAGTGCAACCCCTGTTCAGACCAGCAGGAACTGGCCCCAGCATCTGTCCATCTGTTCTTGCTGAGGATGAGGGCCTGTCGCAGCAGGACCCAGCCATTCTCCAGCCTCTCCCACCCCAGTGACATTGCTGTACCCTGCATGCTGGAGGAAAGGGCCATCCTCCAGGGACAGAGGGTTGATAGATTAAGTCATCCAGCTCGACTCCTGCAGCAGAGACCATAAGGTCCCCACTCTCTGCAGCAGTCACAAGAGGAGGATTACTCTCTGTGCGTCTCAGCGGGAAGGTCACATCTGTCAGCCTGTGGCCCAGCAATGTGGCAGGAATAATGGGGGATGCTTTGCAGTAATGGTGCTCAGCACTTCATCTTGCTACAGCTCCTACATGGCCCCTTCTGAGCAAGGCAGGACACCCATGGGTGCCAGCTCACCTCCCTGCTGCTCCCTACAGGGAAGAAACTTCAGTAGCCACATTTCAGAGCTCAGGCTGAGCCTTCCCCATCCTGACCTTACAGCAGCATTGCCCCTCTCTGCAAGGGAGATCATGTGAGCCATCGCTGTCCTGCAAGACACGGCGGCTTATGAATAGGTGCACTCCCACAAAGGATGTGCACCTGGACAGGGGAGCCTTGCACAGGCACAGAAGTGTCCCAGTGCTGTCCCCATCAAATCACTCCCAGGCAAGGGCCCCTGGGGTCCAGATGCCAGGCACCACCCCGGCTGTCTCTCTTAGCAGATGGCAACTGCTCACTGAGCAGAAGAAACACTGGTCAAGGGTCCCACTCCCACGGGCAGGCAGGTGGAGGGGAACTGTCAGGGTCAGACCCCTGTTCCTGTTGGAGTTTTCTGACAGAGGATTTGCTCCCATTTCCCCTTCTCATTCCTTTGAGAGACTGTTTACTTCTCTTAAGATACCCTTTGGGGAGAAGTCACAGCACAGGTGCCTTAGGGATCCAGAAGGTTAAAGAACCTTGCAAGGACAATGCACTGGGAAGGACAGGGAAGGGGTAGAAGGCAGCAGGCAGGCAGCGAATCACCCAAGGAAAAAGACTCTCTCTCTTGCAAGGCCAGACCAGCCTTTCGGACAAATTCAGGGCTGTGACCACGATTACTCACTTGTATGGAAGAAATGTGGTCTCCATGCCCATGCCCAGGATTCGGGAATCCCTGCGAGAGAAGTGGTTGTTGTGATGACCCATGTGAGGTCAAGGGGCTGGAGGGAGCTGCTTCTCTGCCCTGCAGCTCTGCAGCAATGCCTGGGACTGGCAGCTGACTCCAGGAAAGGCTGGCTCTGGTGCAAGGGACACGTCTGAACCTGATGTTCCCATGGGGAGAAACATTTGTGTCCCTGCCCAAGGAGGGTAGGTTCCTCTCCTGGTAGGAAGCAGATCCCAGCTCAGACCTTTCTCCTCTCCCTGATGCCTCTCCTGGGGCTGATGAGTTCCTTCTTTTGAGTGATGCTGCGGGGAGGTGGATGGAGGGCAGAAGGGGGCAGAGAGCGTGGGGTTAGAGAAACAGCAGGGATACCTGGGGTCACCAGTGCTTGTCAGTACTCACTGGTGGTCCTGAGCCTCTGAAACAGTGAACTGGACCCCAGTATCCACGAGGTGGGGCTGCTCTTTATCTGGTATCTGGAGCTTCATGTGTAGGCTTCATCCTCCTCAGCATCAACTGGTGCAACTCCACTTAAACAAATCCCCTGGCAGACACTTGTTGGGGCAGGTGAATGCAAACGAAGTCACTCTTGCTCCGCCCAGCCTGCAGAGCAAAGAACATGCCATGCTGCCACCTCCTGCCATTTTCCCGTGTCCCCCCAGGTGCAGATCTTGCAATACCCTCCTCGCAGGGAAGAGAAAAAAGAATTAAAAAAAAATATTTTAATGAAATTAGAATGCCTGAAATACAGGCAATGACTTTGAGATACACAGGACAAAGGGGAAACTGTCAGTAACGTTGATTCACAGTTTTGTCATGGGGATGGTCTTAGACAGCAATTTCCGTAACTTCCCAGCCATTCAGTCATGTGAATGAGTGCCAGTGGTATCTCACAACAGAAATGTGCCAGCCCCTCCTGGCTGCAGAGAATAAAAATAACTGGAGAATATAGCTTGTATGTTCTCGAACCATGGTGGCAGACATGGAAACCCAAATACTTACCCTAAACACACAATGGTTTAAAATAATACAGCTGATAGTTTGGGGAACAGACCTCCTATTTTTAGTACTCCAGACAGGCAAAGGTGGCTGCTTACTTCTGTAAAGATAAACCTCTTCTCAAACACAAAAGAAGGGAAGAACTGGGGGTCAGAGGACTGTCCTGGTCTGGTGCAACCAAGTCCCCTTTCAGGGAGCAGGAGGACACTTGTCCCATCCCAGAGCATCCCCTGGGCAGCTGGGGGACTGTGGGCACACAGCCTTTTCTTCTCCCACTCACAGCTGCATCCTCTGGGGCATCTTCAGGCAGCCTCTCTCTGCTCCTCTCCCTGCACTGCACTGGCATTTTGTGGTCCAGTGTGTTGCTGGAATAGCAACACCTAGCAGCCTCTTCCTCCTCCTCTGGTTCAACAGAAGGCACAGTACCCCACTGAGCTCATCCCTTGCAGCTTACTCACTCCTCCCCCAACAGCCCATCCCTGTCGCCCTTCTCTCCACCCAACTGCTGTCTCCTCCCAGCAGAGCCCATGACCCTGCTGTTCTGCATGTGGCTGAGTAAGGAGGTGGGCACCAAGTGCTGCTGAGCATGCAAACACACAAATGCATGTGCATATGGATGCAAGCAGGGATGAATTATGTTTCTGGTCAAATATGGGGCTCAGCCTCCTGTTTCCAGCACAGCAGCTCTACATTAACTAGCCCCATTGGTGGAGTGCTCACCCCTGTGCTGGTAGTGGGTGACAAGATGACAGTCTCCATGCCATCCAGAGCTTGCTCCCTCACTGGTTGCTGTTGTGGACAAGAAACAGTTTTGCATCAGAGAATTTAAATGAGCTCATTGCTAATTAACAAATAAAAGTGGAGAGTCAAACACAGTTCCTGTGAAGAGTTTATTGGTGTAACTGTTTCCACTACAGTCAGAGGAGTCACAATGCACAGCAACAACAGGCCTCCTACACTACACAGGGAGGACAGGACACACATGGCCACAAACACAGAGACACTTGTCTCTCTGCCCTGGGCCCTGTGGGGGGGCCAGGCTGTGGGGCAGGAACCTGCCATGGGGGTTGGTTTCTCTCTCTGGAAGGAGATTTCTGCAGCCTCCTAAGGAAGGCATCAGACCCTCCTGGTAATGAAGCACAATCATCTCTCACAGGAGCCAGGCTGGTAAATGGGAACTGGGGCAGCACCTTGTCCCAAATCCAATAGTGAAGCAGGTATCCCAGTCTCCTCCACAAGGCCACTCCAGCTCCAACCATCAGTGAAAGGTTGGGGTGGCTGTCTCCTCTGGTACTGCCCTCAGAGCTGCTGTGGGCAGCAAGGGCACTGTCAGCACTTTCTGAGGCAGCTCTGAGCAGGGGCTGCCAGCCCAGGGAGACCCCAGGGGACAGTCCTGCCACACAGAAAGGTGTTTGGAGTTGCCCAGAGGTGATAAGGACTGAGTTCTGGGCATGCTAAATGCTTCTTACTGCTTAGAGGGAACCCCTGGACATGAAATGTCACCCTGGTATGGCAGCAGAAGTGGGCTGGGGGATTCAGTGACTTCCTTGTAGGACTGCATGGAGACAGACTCGGGGGATCACTGCACAGGGAAAGGGAGGGGACCCAGAGGACAGTTTTGTGCTCCAGCACTACATCTCCTATATAGTTTCTTAAATATGGTTTGTTCTCAAGGACAGGAAGGTCAGGAACTTGGATGCAGCCCTGTCATGAGTTTTTACCCCTGAAACCTTTGTGGAGGTGCAGAATGGAACAGGACTTCTCTTAGTCCCTGCAAAAGGGCAGATGTGAGGCTTCAGGATACCTGCTTGTCCCCAGCCTCCCCCCCTGTGCAGTTTTCCTTTGGGAAAAGTGTTGGGAAAATTGGCAGGAAGCAAAGAGGCTTCTCTGTGTTGAGCAGGAGATGAAAACAGTCCTGTGTGAGAGTTACTGGATAGATGATGGTCTGGAGGACAGGGCCAGGGTGCTGGTCCCTCTTTGCCTGTCTGTCAGACTACAGCATCCCTATGAGTCAGACGCTGTTGCACAGGCCCAGCATGAGCACTCCTGGAAGGGGGAAGAGGGAGCAGGAGCAAGACATCTACCAGCCAAGCAAGGAGGCTGCTGGCCTGGGAGAAGCCTGCTAACCATCTTCAGGCAGCATCCAGCCCATCCCTGTGACTGCTCAGTGACATGTGGTGCTGAGACACCCAAGATTCATGGTAGAGGAAGGGGACATAGTGGCACCATCTGGCATGTCACCCCTTCACCACCTGGAGACCAGGCACAGACTGCCTCCAGCGGGGAGGGGGCAGACACCTGACCCATGGGCACTCAGGACCCATGTAGCTTTGGGATGAGAGGCATCTCTCAGCCCACGAGGTCCAAGAGGAGAGAGACTCAGCCTCTGATGAGCAAGCGATGGGGCAGCAGGAGCCGGGGCTGCCTCCTGCCAGGCTATGGAACAGCCATTTGTTGGTCCAGGCAGGAGATGGCATGACTCACAGCAAGTCTCCAGTTAGTCCTTAGGAGGGATGAGCAGTTGCAAGTGGCTTGTCCCATAGTGGGGAGGGCAGCTCCCTGGTCACACAGGCATGTGCAGCTCATTGTACTCATCCCGGCCATCCTCATCGAAGTTTGGCTCCGCATCTTCTGAGTCCAGCTGGGGAGAGGCAGAGACCAGGCTCTGAAGGCTACAGCCACCCCCAGCACAGGGTCAAGCCTGGCATGGAGGGATCAGCGCACAACAAGGCAGGCAGACAGACTGTGCTAGGAAGAGCAAACATTTGCTCTTTCCATTCCCTTCCTAACAGGCTCCATTTTTGCTTCTCATGCCCATCCATGCATTCCCGGCCTGATGCCCTTTCCTATGTGTTCTTTGTTTGACAGAGCCCCATCACTGAGGCTTTGGGTGCTCCGGGGTGTTGCTCTAGACTGCTCTGCAACAGGAGCACAAGATGTTTGCAGCAGCAGAAGAGCTGCCATCTCCCTGGCACTGTGGTCATATCCTCCTGTGTCAAGCAGCCACACACTCTGGTGCACTGCTGGGATGTCCTTGCTGCTGTCTCAGTAGGGAAATGGAGTTTCTCCTGATGAATGAGTCACAAATGGGGAGAAGGATGGAAGAAGAAACCCTTATTCCAGGCCTCTGCATGGTAGGATCCTCTGTTTCCTTGCCCTAAGGTATCTATCCACAATGCTCTCTCAGGACTACAAGCTCCAAGGAAGCCATTCACTCACCTACTGCTGTTGGACAAAGATCCCCAGTCAACAGCATGGAAAGCCAAGGCTTTGTCAGCACAGGATCTCCCAGCCTTTCAGTCTGCCAAACCTTACTCTAGTGTTGAAAGCTAGACAACGAGGACAGTTATCTGCTTACCGCTTTGAGCTCCCTGTCGTGGAAGAAGCGGGGCAGCACGAAGCGTCGCAATGGCACTGTCATGATCAGGACAAAGGGGAAGGCCAGGGATGCCACCGTAGATTTCACCACCCAGAGGAGCACAATGCAGGCCAGTTGAATGCAGGTGAAGAGATTCATTCTCCAGGTCTTCACCTAGGGAATTAAACCCAATCTAAGAAGACTTCCACACAGATGAATGAAGATGAAAGAAGACCCAACTGGTAAAAATAACACACTATCCTAGTGTCATATCACCTCTGTGCATGGCTTGCATTTACTCAGCACAAACTTGCAGCCAAAGGGGGGTCACCAAGCCAAGCACTGCTTTAGCAAAGCACCATTCTCTCCTCACCCACCTCTTCTTCCTCTGCTCATCATCTGGTTACCTGCACCCTGCCTTCACTCACCTTGACAACATAAATGTGGTCAGGGTGGTGCTTGGATGGCATGAAGATCAGGAGCAGCCGCTCGTAGAGCTGGATGCCAGTGAGCGATGTAACCCCCATGTAGAGGAAGATGCCGAAGAGCACAGCCAGCGGGATCTGCCGCAGCATGTTCCCCATCACAATGGACAAACCTGCACAGACAGAGCTCAGGGCATGGCGTGTCCCATGCCAGCCCCTCCACGCTGGCGCCTCTCCACCTTGGCCTCCATCTCTCTCCCACCTCCTCTCTGTCTGTCCTGAAGGGCAAGGGAAAGGAAGCTCAAGAGGGGTCTAGCTGGAAGGGTTGCAAAGATGGGCTGACTATGGTGGGGTACTGAAGGCTGCTGGATGAAAGCTGAGTGCGAGTGGGGGCAGCCTGCAGCAAGTGGGCAGGGTGCAGCCTGGCCCACGGGGCTGCCAGGACATTCAGGTGGACAGCTCTGACTTCCCCCCTCACTCCTTCACCCGAGCAGAGGCTCACCAACGAGGGCAGCAATAAGCACTCCGGTCACACGCTGCTCCTTCACCTCTTCGATCTTGGGCTTCTCCCCTGGTGCAATGGCCTTGCTCATGACCGTCAGGGCGTTGACGTGGGTGACGGAGCGCACCGTTGCCGCAGTCAGCCAGGGCAGCCCAAAGAGTGCACAAAGCCCCCCCATGGTGCCAATAAGCAGCAGGTCCAGGTGGAAGCCAGAGCCTTTCAGCAGCTTCCTCTCCTTCTTGCTCACAATTAGGCTGGAAGGAAAAAGAGCTGGGGTCAGTGCCAGGCCCTGCCCAGTGACCAAGGACAGCACCGTGGCTGGGAAAAATGTTCATTCCCTGGAGAGGCCACACATGGGGATAAAGAGATGATTGAGGAGAGGGCCAGTGGCTCTCAACCTCAGGTTAGAAGTTTCCTCTTGTGCTAGGCTGAGGTAGGTCTCTACCACACTGTATTCCAGGAGGGGAGCCAAGAGATGATGGGAGAACCCAAGAAGGTACAGCCTGAAATGTCCAGGATCCTGCCCTTGCTATCCTGCTGGGATACTAGACACATCTCCATATGAATGGCACTAGCACCCATCCTAGCCTTGCCTGCCCAAGGGTTAGTGATAGTTGGTGTTGGTGGGAAAGGTACTCACGTAGTGATCTGTGTCTCCATGAAGATAAGAATGAAGACCAGGAGGGCAGGGATGGCAGAGGCAAACATCATCCACATTGGAAAGGTCCCACTGCTGCCCATGGGGTGAATGAACCAGCCACGCTTGTGAGGAGAGGTGACCGACAGGCCAGAGGGGACATTCAGCTTCTGATGGTGTAGACACAAAACCCAGCAGTTACTCACCAATACATGTGAGCCTACAGCCTCACACAGGACTAGCCTTGAGTCTCCTTGTCTCCCTGCTCTGAACACCTCAGATCATGGAACAGCCACCCTGGCTCAAGAAGGACTTTATCATACATAACCCTCTTCAGTGCAAAAAATCCCACATCCCCTAATATGGGCCTATCTCATTTCCTTTCAGCTATTGGAATTCTCTTGGGTTTTGCGCAAGAGACCAAAGAAATGTCTTCCCTCAGGAATCTCACCATCACATTAGTGTTTGCAGACCATGGTTAAAATACTCCCGGATTTCTGCTTGGACAAATCAAGTGTCCTGAACAGACCACCCTTCCCTGAGGTGGCTTTCCAGACTTTCCAAGCCTCTTCTAAGACATTTTTCAGTATTGTTTTTTGCAGTGTACACCCCAGAAGTGGCCACATTCTCTGGAAATGGCCTCACTCTGATCATGTTTAGAGAGAATATCATGTCTGTGCTCCCATCAGACCACACAGACTCCGACCTGTACATTGTCCTGACCCTGCGTTCACCAGCATTTGAACTCTCAGCTCTGTGCTGCTCTGCAGCAGTTCCTGCCATATGCCTGTGTAAGCACTGCAAGGAGAGTTTATGATTTGCATTTATGTTAATCAGCATAAGTATGAATAATACTCCTGGAATGCTTGTACTTAAGCTAAGCTGTGTAACAAACTATCGTTTACTCAGAAAGCTTTGTACATATGCTGAGTTAATACTGGAATGATAAAGCTTTTTATATTAATTGTTGAAGTGTAGAAGGCTATGAAAAGGATGTAACAAAGTGCATGATTTTACTAACGTCTGATAAAACCAGATTTTTCACTGAAATTTAAATGAATAAAAATGCATTTTGAATCCATTAAGCCTTGGGCTGTCTTGATAAAAAGCTTGCATGCTGAACAGGAAATACCTTTCACCCTCTCCCTGATGTTAGTTGAAAAAAAAAAGCCAAGCCAAAAAAATATAACTACAGGTCTACTGCAAGGGTGGGGAGGAAGGAAAACTGTGAGATAAGCGTGTTTCCTAACAGAATCACAGAATTGTCAAGATTGGAAAAGATCTCCTAAGATCACCACATCCAACCATCAACCCCAAAAAAACACACTTTGCCATCCCACTAGACCATGTCCTGAGTTGCCTCATCTATACATTTTTTGAACACCTCCAGGGATGGGGACTCTACCACCTCCTTAAGCAGCCTGTTCCAGCACCTGANTAAGTTTGTGCGGAAACTGGGAAAGAGATCATTGTGTTTGAGATAAAGTGATCAAAATATTTAGTAGTCTGTAATCAAGTCTACATAAATATGTTAAGAACTAAATCCATGACAAGTACCCCACTGAAACCACTCTACATGCCACCCACTTCAGAGTGCACAACAACCAGGTTTTGTCTTGTTTTCAGAGTTATAAACAAGGAATTAACAGCAGCAAACCTCTCCAGTCCCCTAAAGCCTTCCTGACTAACAGCTTGAATACCAGAGGGATACCAGGGCACTCCAGTCCCTGTAGCTCTGGTCTGTGTCAGCGAGACCCTTGGAGCATCCCTTCAGCGTGGGAGTGAGGATGAGAGAAGTGCCTCTGTTTGCTCTGAGCCTTTATGGCTAAAGAGGCAGGAAACACAAAATCCCCCTGTTGCACAGAAGGGGCCACAGGGATCACCACGGGGCTGCAGGAGGGGCTCTGTAGGAGGTGCTGGTGCCTACCTGCGTGTATGTGTCAGTGATGGTGTAATCCACCAGCACCATGACCAGGATGGAGATGGGGATCCCAAAGTCCCCGATGATCCGTCGAGCCTGTAGAACAAACACCCTCACTGACAATGGGAACAGGCTGGCCCTGTGCACCTTCCTGCCCCAGGGAGCCTGTGGCCAAGCCCCAGATGGGGCCAAGCAACATAGCAAACCCAGACACATGGGAACCCAGCCCTGACCCATGGGGCTGCACATCTGCTGCTTACAGAACACATGGTCCTTTAGCCACTCCTGACTGGCTAACCCTAGTGGCTTTTTTGGACGGTGCTCATTACATAGATACCCTGCACTGACAGACATGTCCAACAGGAACAAGTTGTAAGCTCTTCCCTATATTCTAATCTAATGGATTTGTATCCAGACAAAAGGAGCTTTCCCAAGGCCCAGGAAATTTTTCTGCGAAGCTCACTGGAACAGGACAGTGCAGAAACCATCAATAGACAGTTCTGGTTTGCAGCCTGAGTCAGGCCACCAACCCCCCTGC
>VYZU01012934.1:0-11813 GCA_013401355.1 Ceyx cyanopectus
AGCCCAAACCCCCACTGCTGCCCATCGGGACCAAGAGCATCTCCAGGCTCCTTGTCCTTACACTGCTGCCTAGCCCAAGGGGTCACCCTTCCTATAACACAGAGATTCATTTCTCCAGCTCGACTGAAACAAAATCCTCCTTCCCCCAAACAGAGACGTTTCTACTACCAGAAGGTCTCCAATGATGAAAGCATGGCAAAACCCACCTGCTGCACAGCCTGAGGCCACTCGGGAGATAATATAGGTCATTCAATTACAAAAAAAAAAGTGTGTTGAATTCAAAGGAGCTTGTGATTTTGGCAGCCAAGCTGGACAAAGACACCTGCAGCGCATGAGCTCAGACACGTCACCGTGTTCTGGGTGATGTGAGGTTTCCACAGCCCAAACCTACACTGAATACCAAGTACCCTGAGGTGAGTCCCTCTCTTCCACTCGAAGCTAAACCCAACCCCAATGAGACCTTCTGAAGCAGAATTAATGGGATGCAAATCAGATGCTGAGATACACAAGCACTTTGGGCACCTCTTCTCTTGGAGGTATCTTCATGCAGCATCACCTTTCTCTCTTTAGTATCGTTGCTACAGAGGAGTTGTTAATGATGCATAATTTGGCCAAATAAAATGGAGTTACCTCCTAATATGAACCCCTGACAGCAGTCACCTCCATGTCTAAAGAATTTCCATTTAAAGATGAATCATTATTTATTTTCTTACTATTACTTGGTATTTTTCTACTACTTCTTATGTATTTCCAGTTTTTATGGGGCTGTTTTGAATCAGAAGCACTGGTAGAAACCCAGCACCAAGGAATCACATGCAGCTTTTACACCAGGGTCTGCACAAAGATGTGCAGCAGGAACAAACAGACCATGGGATGATACGGGCAGAGGAGAAGGACAAGGATAGAATGAAGTGATCCTGGATGACTTGAGTTTTACAGATCTCAGGAACCCATTGTGTAAGAGGATGCAACTCTGCTGACTCAGTCAGGCACCAAGAGGATTTTTTTTTGGGCCCAGCTCAGCTGCAGCTTCCAAGCCAAATTAAGCCAGAGACTGTGTGGGTGGGAGAGGGCTTAGGTGTGGATTTCTCAGGCTGAACCTGAGCATCTGCAATGCTCAGGTCCACCTTCATTACAGCTGACCAAGGCTTCAACACTCAGCTGAAAACTCACTTCAACACTGAGCCTCCTTGATGACTGAGCATCCTCCTTCCCAGCCTCTGGCTCAAGACCCAAGGATCACAACTGAATCACTGTCCACCATGAACTCCATGATCGAAGTTATGGCGAGCAATGCAACCCTAGGACTGGGGCCCACCATGACAAAAACCTGCCCTTGCCTTTGCCTTGCTCAGACATAACTGGGCTCCCCGTGTTCCAAGAGATGTGTCCAAGCTCTCCTGCTGCCTGCTCAACCCCTGCATCTGCCCACCCATGAGGTTTCCATTCGAGGGTCTCCTCCTTGACAACACCTCCTAAGTGCTGACCCTCTGAAACATCTCAGTGCTGAGGGTGAAGCCAGCTATCCCCAAAACCTCCTGCAATGCAGTGTCCCTATCCAACCTCATCACTGCTCAGCAGCAGAGCAGCAGCTCTGGGCTCCACAGCTGATTTGACAGCCAGGTGCCCAAGCCCCCTGGGTGCGTGCACCTCAGAACAGGTTCAGACCCTCTCCTGAGCACCCACAAACTCCTCCAGTCTCAATCCCAATCCTGCAATTCCCACACGACGCCCACTCCTACCAATCCCACCCGGCTCCATCGCTCTGCCTGTTGTTGATCCCCTTCCAAGACTTCAGAGGAGATACCATATGCTTCCTTCAGTAATTACCTGACAAGTTGGAGGAGAAAGTCTCTATTTAGCCTAACTTGTTGGGCAACGGGATCTGTTTTGCTGAAACATTTTCCATCTAAAATCGTTCTGCCCATTTCTGCACCTGCCCCAGGCCTGATCAGCTCTGACAGAATTCCACGGATTTCCCACGTCTGGGTGCTGTCCCTGGAAAAATCTGTGGAAAAATCCCTGAACATTCAGAGCAGCAACCAAGACGCTGCCAGAAAGGATCCGTGAAAGAGTCACAGAATCACAGAATCACAGAATCACAGAAATTAGGGGCTGGAAGGGACCTAGAAGATCATCTAGTCCAACACCCCTGCCTGAGCAGGATCACCTAGACCAAGTCACCCAGGAACAGATCCAGGCGGGTCTTAAGTGTCTCCAGAGATGGAGACTCCACAACCCCCCTGGGCAGCCTGTTCCAGAGCTCTGTCACCCTCACTGAGAAAAAGTTCTTTCTTGTGTTGACCCTAAACCTCTTGTGCTCTAGCTTGCACCCATCAAAAAAAGTCAAAAGCAACAGGGTCTGTCATTTTAAACAGCAACCCCTGGCACGTAGCCAGCTGCAGTCACTGATGGGGAGGGGAAGGCAATTGCTACGCCTCAGAAGATACTTTAGTTTTAAACCATGGTTATTAATTTTCATCATGGATAGTAACAAGAAGAGCAAAATAAACAACTATATTTGTTGTTTTGTTTGGTTTTCTAGAATTGCTGCCAAAAGCCAGGCAGCATTTATTGCTTTTTTTCCTGCAGGAAACACAGGTGAGGATGAAACTCTAAACATGAAACTGGCTTTGAAAAACTGTCACTTCTACATACTCCTTTTATACAAAATAGCTGTTTTCCACTAAAAGAGAAAATTTAAAAGCCTGGTTACAAAACCCCTTGATGGGAATATGCCTAGACCAGTCCTCATTAGCTGCATCTTAAATGTTTCCAGGCTTCGTGCTGGGGCTCAGAAGTATTAATGTGGGTTAAAGATTTGCTGCAGGCCTAAGGAACAAGAAGGTCTCGTAGGACTCAGGTCCTGCCCTTGGGTCACACCAACCCCCTGCAGTGCTCCAGGCTGGGGCAGAGCAGCTGGAAAGTGCCTGGTGGGAGAGGAACTAGGGAGATTGGTAAAAAGGCAGCTGGAGATGAGCCAGAGTGCCCAGGGGGACAAGAAGCCACCAGCACCCTGGCTGGGTCAGCACTGGTGTGCCCAGCAGGAGCATCCCTCTGCACTGGGCACTGGGGAGGCCACCTCTCAAATCCTGGGGTCAGTTTTGGGCCCCTCACTCCCAGAAGGACCTTGAGGGGCTGGAGCGGGGCCAGGGAAGGGCAATGGAGCTGGGGAAGGGTCTGGAGCAGGAGTGTGGGGAGGAGCAGCTGAGGGCCCTGGGCTGGTGGAGCCTGGAGAGAAGGAGGCTCAGGGGAGACCTTCTGGCTCTGACAGCTCCTGACAGGAGGCTGGAGCCAGGGGGGGGTCGGGCTCTGCTCCCAAGGAACAAGGGACAGGACAAGAGGACCCGGCCTCAAGCTGCCCCAGGGGAGGTTGAGGTTGGAGCTGAGGAACAATTTCTTGCCCTGCAGGGCTGTCCAGGGCTGTGCCAGGCTGCCCAGGGCAGGGGTGGAGTCCCTGTGATCCCTGGAGGGGTTTCCAAGCCCCCAGTGGAGCTGT
Source organism: Ceyx cyanopectus (assembly GCA_013401355.1). Taxonomy (NCBI): domain Eukaryota; kingdom Metazoa; phylum Chordata; class Aves; order Coraciiformes; family Alcedinidae; genus Ceyx; species Ceyx cyanopectus. The sequence goes on from VYZU01012934.1 coordinate 3,500, forward strand.
GGAGCTGAGGGCCATGGGTCAGTGATGCCCTGGCAGTGCTGGGGGAGAGGGTGGACTCTATGAGCTTAGAGGTTTCTTCCAGCCAGAGTGATTCTATGACCCAGAAGCACAAGACCATCTGGTTTTGTGTGCATTTAGAACACTGAAATAAATATCCCTGGACAGAGCAAACCCCAAAAGACTCTGTGGCAAACCCTGTCTGTCACCCTGAGACTGGAGAGCTGCAAACAGTGGTGTGAACATCCACAGAGACACATCCTGGCCATGGCTTAGTCACTTCTTGCAGGTTTAGCAGAATTCTGAATGGCCTCTTCCTGCAGCAGCTCCTGGAGGCACAGGGCTGGAAACCCATCAGCTGGGAAAAAAAATAATGCTGAAAACCTTTTGGTTGTCTCTGATGTCAGAAAAACATTAAAAACAAATTGCAGTGACCTGGAACATGGTTTGTAGCTTATGGTTTTTCAAGCCATTCTGTGATGTTGGGAGCCCAACCACAGACCTTCACGGCACCTCCAGCCCTGCTTTTCAGAGGCCAGCACCTGTAAATTCACTTCTTAGGGCACCCCGGGTTGAGATTCAAGGAAGAACTCCTCCATGATTGCCTTTTTAAATACATTAACATACATTACTGTACACAGGACAGTGTTTCCAAACAAATCCTGAGCTGCTCTTTTTGCTGAAGGATTAGGGTGGCGTTAATTAAATTGGGGATTAATTCAGCGTGAGCTTCAAGCTGGCTGCAGATCCTTCTGTGTTGCAGACAGCACAGCTTTCTATTTCTGGCTCTGGCTTTCCATGACTTTGTCAGAACTTTCTGCTTGCAGAATTGCTCAAAAAATCTTCATAAAGCTCCAGCCACGGGCCCAAAACTCTTAATCACGCTAAGGCACAGGCTACAGAGTTCATCCCTGTGAATATGCAAGAAGCTGCAATTAAAATAAGAAAGGCTGCCAAAGGCACGGAGCTCCCCTTCCCTCCCCCCCCCTTGTTATGGCCAAACATCCACTTCTCTCCTGCAATTAACATCTGAAGCTGTGCTCAGCATTAATTTACTGGGAATCGTAGGTACAGCCCAAGCCATGGTCGTTAGGAGCTGGGGCTGTCACCGAGCTCCACAAAAGATATTCCTGCTTGGAGGAAACCAAACCAGACCCGACACAGCTCAGCCTGAGAGAGCAGATGGCAAGTCCTCAGCTGGTTCACACTATGAATCCTAGAGTCTTAGAGTGTTAGGGGTTGGACCCCAGAGCAGGGGCACCCAGGGCAGCCCTCACAGGAACAGATCCAGGGGGGGTTGGAAAGTCTCCAGAGCAGGAGACTCCACAGCCTCTCTGGGCAGCCTGGGACAGGCTCTGCCACCCTCACAGGGAACAAGTTTCTCCTCATGTTGAGCTGGAACTTCCCATGTTCCAGTTTGTGCCCAGTGCCCCTCGTCTGATCCCAGGGCACCACTGCCCAGAGCCTGGCCCCTTCTGCCTGCCCCCCACCCTGCAGAGCCCTGTACCCATCCATCAGCTCCCCATCCATCTGCTCCAGCTGAACTGCCCCAGGTCACAGACAGGGATGATCTCATGGGGACAGGACCCTCAAAGGTCACAGGCAGCACCAAGCACAACATCTGGAAGGAAGCACAGATGTTCATCCCCCTCTAGGTGCACTGCACCCATGAAGTACCTTGGTTCCTTGTCTCCCATGGGGAGAAGGCTCCCCAGGAGCAGGGAGTTTGTGGGGACACACACACCCCCAGGGAGATGCCATTGAGATCTGGAGGTTCATCTCTAGTTTTTATGGCATCCTTTGCTGAGTATCACCATGGCAACGCCACGCATCAGAGCAAGTGTTCCTCCACCTCCCCTGTCTGCCCCTGGGGTGGGCTGGCACCCCCCAGGGTGGGCTGGCATGCTCAGTACCAGAGCCGAGCACCCTAACTTGCCCTGAGTGTGCAGAATACCATGGCTACGGCCACATCCCTGCTCCCACCAACCCAGTGCCCCCCTAAAAACCTCCCACATACCTCCCCTTTCTCTCAGCAGTATGTGGGGCTGGGCTGTGTGTCCTCAGCTCACCCACCAGGGTCTGTGCCCGCAGCTCAGAGACTCCTGAGCGTGCTGGGCTCATCACACCAGTGGGCCAGCTGGGACCCAGCAGCCCAGAGGACGTGCCTTGTGGTCCCAGACTTGGGTAGCTGCTGCTGCTTCCACCAGCCTGCACCTTCAACAAATACCCGAGTCACACTTTTCTAGACAAAAATTTATCCATTAAAAAATATAAATCCTGGAATCACCATGGCAACTTAACTCCAAAGCAAGCAGGACCCGCAAGCCTACTGTGAAAAAACGTGAAATTATGAAGAAACCAGTTCAACGCCAGCAAAACCAGTTTCACTCCTCTCTCTCCCCCCTCTCATTTCCGCGCTAACGTCGTGTTTTGCTTGGCTTCAAGTTGCCTGGTAACGGGATGAAGCGAGGCTGAAATAAAGAGTATTTGCTGGGGCTGGGGGAGGTTTGACAACATCCCTTTGACGGGCGAACGACTCCACGCAACTTTCCCCACTATAAACCAGTAGCTCCCAACTGGCCCCGTGGATTTTGCTGTTGCAGGCTGTGCTTCGGCTGCTGTTTTTGGAGCCAACAGGGATTAGAAGCTTTCCCACAGATTAAAATTAGATGTCCACCACCAGCTCTGGCAGCTGCTGGGAAAAATACCCCATGTCCCATAGGGATGTGGCAGGACCTGGGGTGTAGGAGTAGGGAGTGTGAGAACCCAGCCTGTCTGGTCCCTGCATCAAACAGGGACAAACTAAATGGACAAAGAGACTGTGAGAGGGCAGCCAGGGGTGTGGAGAGCTCGTCCGAGCTTCAGATGGCTCCAGCTGGTCCTGGGTGTGTGGTAGGGCCAGTGCTGGCCCAAAGGAATGGGGATAAACTGATGCTGGAGAAATTAAGCATGTTCCCCAAGCAGCTGAATAAGAGCTCCTGTTGTAGAAGGGAAGATAATCTCACTAACTCTTCCCAGGAGGTGTGTGTGGCATTAAGGGTGAAGGTGACAGGATGGAAAGTCCTACAGTCTACAGGTTATAGTCTTATGCAGAGGACTGATGGAGACCAGCCAGCCCTTTATTCTGGACTGTGTCTGCTGCTAAAAGGCAGGACTTCATCTCCAAGGCAGCCTTCTGAACCAAGGACCACCATCCTTTCTCTCCAAGGTGATCTTGCCATGGTCCGTGTCATGGTCTCCTGGATGCTGCAGTGACTCCCCTGGACCCCTCGTGCTGCTGGAGGACTCACTGCTGCTGACAGCAACAACGTGAGCTCTGGCAAGCTCTGTGATCAGCTCTGGACACTTCAATCTATTTTCAGGCTCCTCCTGGCACCAAAGGAGTGCAGCAGGCAGCTCCAGAGTGATTCATCACATCCCAGGGAGATGTCTACAGCAGGATGAGTCACATCCAAGGTGTTGCAGCGTCTCTCCTCTGAGCCAAGGCAACTCCTTAATCTCCATAAGCAGCTATGATAGGATCAGAGAAGCACAGGGGAGTCCCGGTGGGAGATCCAGGCATTCCCTTTTCAGAGCTAAGGAACCAATCAAGGTAACCAGATTCTCTCTCTACAAACCCTTCCTTGTAGCTATGAAATAAAACCCTTGTGCTTCAAAGCACTGGTGACAACCTGCAACAGGGACTTCATGTTCCCCTGGTCCTCCTGAATAATCGGTGACGGGATGAAACTGGGGAGAAGAATCGTTTCCTGCTGGACCAACTCCTCTCTCAAGGAGGTGGGAAGTGATCTGAGACACCCCCCAGACATCACCCAGAAGCTGGACAACCCAAGTAGACGTGGCTCTGACACATTAAGGACAATTTCAAGGCTGCTGGAGGCTTTGATGGTGATGAAGAGCGGCACAGAAGCGCGGTGTGACAAGCTCTACTGGAAGCAAATCATCAGGTACTTCGTGTGCGACTTTAAAGATTTATTCTGGGACAACAAACTCAAAAGCCCTGCACCTGAAAGAGCCACCAGCATGAAAGGCCACCAGCTTGTGCTAAAGGCAAGCGAGGCAGAGGTACCAGGTACAGACATAAATCAATTCCTCCTCTTTATCTCTTGGGATACACTCAGAGTATTTCAGAGGGTTTGGGGCTTTTTTCTCCCTTCTTTTTTTTTTTTTTTTTTTAAATTTTTAATGGAAGAATACTTTAAAAACCCTCACCTTGTATCTGAAGATGCAGACAGCCCAGTTCTCGGGGCTGCGACAGGAGCACAGAGAGTGGCTCCCCAGCCTTCCCTGGACAGGAGCACTGACAGCTGTCACCTGGTGCCACCACGAGTTGTTTCTTTTGGCTTCTGTGAGAAGCAGTGGCAAGAAGGGACTGGCACAAAGAGAAAAGGAAGAGGAGAGAGGAGAATATTCTGCCTGCAGACCATGCAAGAGGAAGGCTGAAAGGGAGAATTGGGAAGGATTGAAGATGACCCTTGTGTCCTTCTCTCTCTTCTCACGGTCCAGAGGAAAAGCAGCAGCAAAGGCTCTGCTGTGTAATCCCAGAGGATGAAGGTACAGAGCTGATGTCGTTACCTGGCACCACTGGGACTTGACCACTGCAATTCCTACAGGCTAAACTGGGATATATGTAGGGGATAGAAACCCCCAAACACAAACTAACGCTCCAGGATAGAAAGGAACAACCACGCCTGGCTGGGACCCAAAGCTTTCCCAGCACCAATTCATGAGATAATCCCCCACTAAGCATTTATTTGGGCATCTTCTACTTCATTTTCCAGTCACAGTGCTGGAAAAGGCAGGAGACGGGGCCTCACTGAGCTTCCTCACTCCAAAGGCAAGCCCCGAGAGGAGGTTTTTTTGCTGCTTGCTCCATTCCAAGCTCTCTGCAACGCGCAGCTGCGATTCATTACTCACCAAGTAACAGAAGGTGTTATAACAAACTACATTAAGCATATCTGCTATTTTTAGTTAAGCATATTGCATTTGCATACTAAATCTGAGGGGCCATATGTCTCAACGTATATTATTAAAAAGCTTCTTACATAATATACGGGGCAGGAGAAATCGGCAGGTCTCCAGCAAGCCAAGCCCGGAGCTGCTGAAGTGGTTTTGCCGGCCGGCGAGGAGCCAGCAAATGAATATTTCAGTTCCTTGCCTCTCCCCTATTAAGCTTAAGCTTTAATCATTAAAGTGGGGAAACATGTGTCTCGTAACCTGCTTTACAGGCAGGGTCAGGCCAGGGCAGGGAGAGTTGCTCCTGCCAGGTTACACTGCTTCTACGATGGCTTCTTGGTGGGGAAGGCAAATTCCCTTCCCACCTCAGCATCCTGTGTGGTAGGGAAAGGAAGCTGTGGGAGGGAGGATACCCAAAAAGCCCTCACAGTAGTGATCAGAGCCACCCCATTATCTATCTCCTCCATCCCTGGGAGATGCTGCCAGAAATACGGAGCAAGGAAGAGGAGAAACATTCCCTGCATCCAGAGCTGGGGGTGCCGGCCCCGCTGGGCCACCCATCTGCCAGCTCTGGCTTCAGCAAGCTGCTGCCAGGACAGGAATGACTCCAGAAAGATAAATAAACATAAGAAAGGACACGTTTTAAAGGCGCAAAAGTGGTTCTCGCACATCCCTCCCCCCCCTCAACCCCCACCTCCAGGAGCCTCTCGCCGCTTCCCCCAGAACATCTTGAAATATTAAACGGTGAAAAAGCTGCTGCTAATTTTGGCTGGTAGTGGGGTCAGATGGAAGCAGATTCCCCGGTGCTGAGGCTGGGTCATGGTTCTTCTGCTGCCCCTTCTGGGGCAGATGAATGGATGGAGGGGACCAGGACACCTCAGAGGCTGAGCCCAGGGGTCCAGCCAGCTTTTGGCACTGATGCAAGGGAGATGGTATCTCCATGTACTTGGTAGTGGAGTCAGCAGAACGTGGTTTCTCAAACTGGAGGTCCAAAGAGGTGCCAGGGACATCTTCCAGCTCTGAGCATTGCCAGCCCCAGGAAGCTTCTCTGCACCCTGACACCCCTCTGGGAATTTGGGTCCCATGGGATAGCACGACAGTCCCAAAGAGGGACAAAAGAGCAAGACTGGAGTGGGTCACCACCCCAAGATGGTGGATCGTTGTCCCAAGTGCTGATTCCATAATCATCACCACCTTGACCTGTGATGAGGACCTCTGTGGGACTGCAAGGTCCACACAGGTCACTAGACCAAGCTGTGCCAGGCCCAGCTCCTTGACAGGACCTGAGCTTAATCTTCCAGTCTGGAAGGTGCTGTAGAGATTGCCCTGGTCCAGTATCCCCAGCAGATAACCAGGATTTGCTCCTGCTGGGCCTTTATCCTGCAGGAACAAGACTTGCTTCTCAAGCCAAGCCTGTGCCTCTCCATCACTCTCCTGCTTTTCTCACTCTGCAGCCACCCCAATGAGTAATAACCTCTTACGACTCATTATTTTCTCTTGGTTCCTCTCTAAGACATATTGCTGGAGGCTGAAGCACACAAGTCCCTGCAGGCAGGAGGACTCTGCTGACAGAGCCCAGCTCCAGACCCGATCCCGTTTGCTTCTACATCCTTTCAGAGAAAAAAAAAACAACCCAAAAATTTATCTCCAAATGCAAAAAAAGCTTCGGAGTTCGGGTGCAATTAAATCACTGCCGGCACAAGGCTGTCTGAAGACAGGAGGTGGGCAGAGCAGAGAGGTTCTCACCACGTCGAGGAACCTTGACTCCCTGCCCTGCCTGAATTGCACCAGCAGCTGCGGCTCTGTCGCTGTAATTTGCATCGTCTATAAATGTCAATGTTTTGAGTGATGTCATTTCCAAGCACTTTGGTGAACTCAGCGACTAAGTAAACACTTCTTTTAATGGAAAAGGATGTGCCTGAGACAAGGTTTATGGTTAAGGAACGGCAGGGAAGAGCCAGTCAGAGGAGGGGGAAAAACAAGTATTTTAGTTACATCGGTGAGGAAATTATTCCCTGGCTCCTGCATTTGCTTGAGATTTCAAAATGTTGTCCAGGAAGGACCAAGACAGACATGAAATCAAGAGCTGACCTTCTGCAGGTGGGGAAAAAAAAATCACATAGTCAGAGAATGGTTGGGATTGGAAGGGAGCTCTGGAGATGCTGGAGTCCAACCCCCTGCCAGAGCAGGGGTACCCAGGGCAGCCCACACAGGAACAGAGCCAGGGGGGCTGGAAAGTCTCCAGAGCAGGAGACTCCACAGCCTCTCTGGGCAGCCTGGGCCAGGCTCTGCCACCCTCACAGGGAACAAGTTTCTCCTCACGTTTCCATGGACTCTCCTGTGTTCCAGCTGCACCCATTGCCCCTTGTCCTGACACTGGATGTCCCTGAGCAGAGCCTGGCTCCATCCTCCTGACACTCACCCTTTCCATCTTTATAACCATTTCTGAGCTCATCCCTCAATCTCCTCTTCTCTAAGCTAAAGAGCCCCAGCTCCCAGCCTCTCCTCAGCAGGGAGATGTTCCACTCCCTCCAGCATCTCTGGGGCTCTGCACTGGATCTCTAGTATTTCCCTGTCCTTCTTGAACTGAGGGGCCCAGAACTAGACACAACACTCCAGATGCAGCCTCACCAGGGCAGAGCAGAGGGGCAGGAGAACCTCTCTCAACCTTCCGACCACGCTCCTGATCCACCCCAGGATGCTTTCCTGGCCCCAAGGGCCCATTGCTGGTTCATGGGCACCCTTCTGCCACCAGCACTCCCAGGTCCCTTTCCCCTGCACTGCTCTCCAAGAGCTCAGTCCACAACCTGCACTGGTCCCTGGGGTTGTTCTTGCCCAGCTGCCAGACTCTGCACCAGTACAATAAATAAATAATAAGAAATCCCACCCCCCTGCTCCAGCTTATGGACACAAGGGTATGAGTATTGGACTCACATCCAAAGAGACTCTTCAGCAACTGGGATGCTGGATATTTTAGAGAGATTTGGGTTTTTCTACATGTCTCCACAACAAGTTTTGGCTCCTCCATGTTTCCTTAGGAAGCTCTTCACCTGGTAATTTTTCTTCCTGGATACCCCTATTTGCCTTTAGGAGACAAATGGATTTTAGACCTTAACAGAAGAACAGACTGCGGGCCTGGGGAGTGTAGAATTTCCTACTGCCTGTTTGGTAAGGTACTTATGATGTCCTATTTTAGAGAGATTTTTCTTCAGGATCAGGGTTACCAAAGCACAGTGAGTGGGTGGCCACAAGAGGTGATGCTCCCTCCGGGTCCCTTCTGCTCCTCCAATCTCAGCTTCCCACCCGCAGACCCTTCTAAGGCACCTTCCCCATCCACACACCAAACCAAACCCTTTTTTTT
>VYZU01013112.1:0-24037 GCA_013401355.1 Ceyx cyanopectus
AAAGCTTTTGAAACTTCTCCTTCTGGGAGATGTGTCACCAGACTTTGGTAAGGGATTCATTACTTTACAAATTACTATGAAACAGAAGTATAGTTAATATTAAATGAACATGTACAAGGGGAAGACAGACAACGGTCACCAGCACCTGATGGCCAGTGCCTGCCTAGAGCTGCGGGAATCTGTGTATGAGCATCACTAAGAGATGAAATCTCTTTAACTGTGAAGTGCCATTCCCTGGGTAAAACAAAACAATGGCTAGATTAGGTGATCACCACTGTTACAAATCTTAACCCAAAACAAAGCAGCCTTTCTTTTCTGTATTTAAACATCTCATTGTTGAGCCAAGATTAAAATAACGTTGTTCTGCAGGTGCCTGTACGTTATCCTGCAGTACAGCAACTGAAGATGTAGTCAGGGTTGCTAACTGGGACCTTCTTCCCAAACCACTGACCTCCAGTTCAGGTCTCAAACAAAATGTCTGTGTTCCAGTAGGTATGTTCAGGGACCTTGAAAAATTGCTGATCTCCAGGTTTTTTTTGCGATGTGCAGCCCAAGATGTAGTCAGGGCTCCTCCAACAGCAATTTGAAAATGCAGTCCTTATATAACCTCTTCCATGTGTCTGAAATGTATTGAAACTTGACTTCATAAATACAATGGGCAGCTTTGAGATGGTTTTAGCTCTACGGACAAACTGTGAGAATGATGTTGAACTGTGAAGTTTCACCATGAGGTCAGAGAAACTCAGGGTTGTGACTCACCGTCACAGGCAGATTGAAAACAGCTGTTGGGGCTGACACCTATAATATGAACACTGATTCCAGTGTCCTCCATTGTTCTGACACTGAAACTTGTCCAGTTTCTTGATGAGCTGGTTCTGGGCACAAAAATGGTAGGAAACTAGTCCAAGGAAAAAAAAAATAAAAGCTTTCTGATAATTTACTGCCTTGGGAGTCAGGTATCAAGTATCAAATAAGCCTAAGAGTAAGCACTAGGAAGAAGATGGGTTCATATAGCTGAGGGTTGGTCAAGGCTGTGGCAATTAGACTGGCTTAAATCATCACGATATTGTCACTAGAGTTAGTCAGAACCCCATGACTGTGGATAGAGATCCCTTCCTGTGTTCAGTTGTGCTAGCTCCTGGTCTCCAGCCTCCTCCTCCCAACAAATAATGCTGTTGCCCAACATCTACCAGCAGTACTAACCTGTTCAGTCACAGCAAGCCAGGACACACTAAAGCAACTAAACAAACTGAAGTGGGCTGGGAGACAGGTCTGCAGCAGACAGGGGACAATAACCTCCACAGAAGGAATATGGCAAGAGGTCTGATGAGCTTGGCACACAGGGTACTTGCAGCAAGTATTCACGTGGTCATAGCTATCTACGATATGCATGCTGGTTTCTAGCCTTAAAGAGCCTATGTGTTCTATCTTTAAAAAATAATTTTTAAAAACCCCAAACTAAACCACAGAGATAGACTGCTACTAGGTGGCCTGACAACAAAATTTATTCTTACAGAGAAGAAATACCAGGTCTCTTTATTTTAGTGGAGAGACACACATCAAGAAGAGATGGTGAGAGCTGGAGCCAGGTAAATTCAACATGAAAAATAAGGCATGACTGTTCAATTGAGGGAGTGATTAACCAGTGGAACAGACTACCACAGGAAGCAGCAGATTTTCCATTTCTTCAAGCCTTCAGCTCAGGACTGGATGTCTTTGTGGAAAATACTTCTAAAACCATGAGATTTTGGGCTCAACACTACCTAACTCAGTAAAATTCTGTTGTGCTTATTAAACAGGCAGTCAATCTGGGTGACGTAATACCCCTTCTACTCTTAAAAATCCACAAAGTGTAAATGAAACAGCTATTGAGCTCCACTACAGACCCAGTCAGGGTCCCTTGTCAGTGGCAAAGTTTTGTCTGGAATATTGCAGCTCCTGATGACCTGGTGTCCAAGGCATCCTCCTCCTCCTGCTGAACCATCCTCTAAGGTCAGTCTATCTCTGTCTGAAGCCCCTTAGCTATGATTATCTCCAATTCAGCATTCTTTGTGTCCAATTCAGACTATGTTATATAAAAAGTAGGACTATAAATTATGGGAAAAATTAGGACCAAGTGAAAGGTAAGTGGAAAGAAGCAAATTTAGTAAGCTGCTACATGTGAATGAAGGCTGAGTAAAAAGCTTTTCATGCAGTCTAAAATCTACAATTTTCTCAGCAAGTCATCTCAAAAGCAGCTCCAAAGGGTCCTTAAAAATCGGTGGTTTTTCTCTCACAAAAATAATAAAGCAGCTCCTAAAAGAACACTTTCACTCTATAGGATCAAAAGTCCATTAGTGAAGAAATCAGCATTATTTCCTTGTTTTATACATGGAACTGAAAAAAACAAGTTATCCATAGCTAGTCAGAAACTAGTGAAAGTGATCCTGCTATCTACATCTTAGGTAAGTATCTCACAAGATGACAAATATACAAATAACTTTATTTCATTAAAAAAAATAAATTCTTAAAGGTGTTTTCTGTAGTTGTCTTTTGATAATAACCCTGAAGGAAGTGGGCAAAGGGACTCTCCCTTTTGTAGCTGGATCTGGCCCTGGTGATTTCTGTCAAATACAGTTGAACAAAAGACAATATACAAAGCTGTAAAAATTTGTGGTAACCTCTGGGGTGTAATTTCCATTCATTTAGCATCTTCTTTAGAGGCAGTTAAGATGTTCAGAGGTGATGCCCAGCCAGCAGGGTGGGTACTGTGCAACCCAATGGCAAATGAATGATATCAGGTGGGAGAAGAGCAGATGCGAAGTGCCTGCTGCTCAACCTGGAATTCAGCATGCAGCTGTGCAGCACACAGCTGGATGCCTGCCTGCCACTGGAGAATTTCCATGAAACCATGATTAGATCCATTTAGCATGTATGCACTTGGACTGTCTGTGCGCTTGGCTACACAATTTAAAAGGAGGCCTTCACTTTGAGGCTAAACTAAAAATAATAGTTGTTGGAACGGGGCCAGAGGAGGCCCCAGCAATGCTGGGAGGGCTGGAGCCCCTCTGCTGGGAGGCCAGGCTGAGAGATTTGGGAGTGTTCAGCCTGGAGAAGAGAAGGCGCCGGGGAGACATTATTGCGGCCTTTCAGTGCTTAAAGGGGGTTTGTAAGAAACATGGGGACAGTCCTTTTATCAGGGCCTGTTGTGACAGGACAAGGAGGGATGTTTTTAAACTAAAAGAGGGGATATTCAGTCTAGATAGAAGGAAGAAATCTTTTATGCTAAGGGTGGTGAAACACTGGCATAAGTTGTCCAGAGGGGTCATAGATTCCTCATCCCTGGAAGGTCAGGTTGGACAAGGCTCGGAGCAACTTGATCTAGTTGAAGATGTCTCTGCTCAATGCAGGGGGGGTGGGTTACATGGCCTTTAAATGTCCCTTCCAACCCAAAACATTCTATGATTCTATAAATATTACAACACTTTTCATCCATGAGTCACAGAAAGAGTCACAGAAAGCAGCTCAGCATAAGCCATGGTACACAAAAAGGATCTGAAGGCTCCAAAGTTTTTGCAGTAAATTTTTTTCTACCATCCAACTTTAAACCACTTCCCAGCAACAAGCCAGCATGTTCACTGTGGAAACACTGACGCTTATGTTTCTCAGGGATTATCAGAAATATGTAGCTACCCTGAGCTCAGATCTTGCCTTGGCACTAAAGATAAAGGAAGCAGGCCAATGAGACTTTTCTGCTGCTATGTATTCTGTTAGACTATTTTATTGGCTACTAATCTGTGCTAATTCTGTGCTTACTTGTCTGCCCTGCACTAAGAACATGCCTGTATAGCAAGGAACTCAAGAGGTCATTGGCTTAATTTGCCTTATATAGTACCAGTTACACCTAAAAACGTCTTGACTCAAATTTCTCTGTCCTTAAATTCTCCATAAACCAGCCTTCACAGCAATCTATTACTATTATCTATTCCTATAGTTTCCTATATGTAAATTGAATCTTCTTTACTGTAATTAAAGCCTGTTGCTTCTTGCCCTATAGAAATTTATTTTCAATGGCCTCATTTCTTTCATGTCAATTATATTATCTCTTCTCAGTTTTCTGTTGTTTAAAGAAAGAAGTTCCATATTTTTTTCATTTTCCATTGCAGGCCATGGTGTCAACCCTCTCATCATTCCTGCTGGGTCTTCTGTGGACATTGTCCAGATGAGTCATATTGTTCTTGAAGCATAGTGCCTGGAACTGGATAAACAGATGAGACCTTAGCTGCAGTAGCTGACATTATTTAACTTTTTACCTGTTATAATCCCTCAGCTTCCTTCCTGAAACCTGGCCCTTATGTGTGTGTTCTCTATCCCATGCTTGTGCAGTTGAACATTTGTGCCCAAGAGTGGTATCTTGAATTTATCCTTGTTAAACAGCTAATTTCAGACCCTTTTAGAAATACGTGAAGAGCTTTTGGATTCCTATTCCTATACCCCAGTGTATTTTCAGTCCCCTCCAACCATGTCATTTCCACATGGTATGTTCCCATTTTCCATTCCAGCAGCTAAATTATTAGTGAATAGTTTGAAAAAGACTTAACGAGGGACAGTCCCACTTGGCACTGCTGCTATACTAATAAAGGATGGTAGCCAGGAACACTATGACACAATCACAACAGCACTGTGTTAGTCTGCACAGATATAGACCAGGTTTGTCATCTCAAACCTTTTAAGTTCTTCAAGAGGGAAAGTGGTGCAAAGCCATGTGGGGCTATGGTTTAATCTGTCATTTTTAAATTCAGCATTAGCTTATGTATTCTCTTTCCTACCTTCCCTCTGGTGCTTGCTCATACCCCTTCACAACTTCTTTTGTCAGGCCAACACAACTAATTGTGTAGCCCAGTGGTAAACCAGGTTGGGGGAAGAGTAGAGTAACACAAAGAGAAATACAGCTTATGATGAGACACATGCCCTGAACCAGGTTGCTATGGAGCTTGGGCCCACACAAGGAAGAGGACAGGACAGTGTGGCTGGAAGCTGAAGCTCACAATGGGTTTAACATAAACTCAGCTCTTGCTGCTGCTCAGGAAAATGTCTCCATGCACTTGTCTGCTCTTGTCTTCTCTCTGATGCAGCATGTAGTGCTTAAAACTATTCTTGCTGGCTTGGTTAGTTTTCAATCTGGTCAGATCCCCCTGATCTGTCTGGCTGCTTATCTAAACAGTCAGTAAGGGTGGCTCAAGACAGGCAGTGGACACAGGAATGGGGTCCCTAAAATGCAGTCTCATGACTGGCTTTCATCTAACTAAAATGTTTTCATCCAGAAAAGATGCCTTTACTGCACCTTCCATCAGCTCAGCATGTGGCTGGGAGACTAATGACACAGCAAGTAGTGGCAAGGTGTCCTGGGGCTGTTGCACCAGTGCCGTGGGTGCCTTTTAGCCTGCTGCATTGCTGAAGGCCTTCCATCGCAACTCTACCTGCTTTCCACCCCCAGCTCTGTGTCCTCTCACTCCAGTTGCCTTGGCAATGTTTCCCAGAGCCTCTGGAGCAGTATCTCTCCCTTGTTTTTCTCATACTGTTCTTCTCACGTTGTTATTCTCATGACCTTGCACCTGCAAACCCTTGATAGTGTTCTGGGCTGGTTCTCATGTGAAGCGATTGCCACCAATGTGAGAATCATCCCTTCCTCCCACCACTATCTTTTTCTTGTAACTTTTAGTTCACATTACAGGGGCCACGAATCTCACCAGCTACCCAGTGTGCAGCACCTGCCCCCCAAGAGGTCACAAGTGATAGCAGTTGGGTGCATGCCAATAAACATTGTTCCATATGGGAAAAGTGCTGCAGGAGAGCCCTGTAGAAATACCCAGGAGAGAATACATTCTGGGGATCCTCCCCTCACTTTTGTCTCAGCTGCCCACTTAGAAGAGTTGTCCCTTTCCCTTTGCTTTCTCACTCTATTGTCACTTTTAGGTTTGTATTTCACTGTTAGATGATGTATTTTCATATTATGCCCTCTCCTCACTCCCACTAAATGTTTGTGCAGATGATCATGTCCCCAGAGCCTTTGAGACAGGGGAAAGGTACCAAAGGCAGGAATCCCCTGACAGGCTCCTTGTTTTAGCCACATCACAGCCTCAGACATCTTTGCAGTGCCTTATGGGCTGTTCCCTGAAGTTCACATTATTCTAACTAGGGTTTATGCTCATCATGTGTCATGAAGGGGAGGGAACACATGGCTGAGGCAGGAGGGAGAGGGACAGTGGAATGGCAGCGAAACTGGGTTACAATAGGGTTAAACTATACTCTTAAGGGGGAAGAAAAGCCATTAATAACCAAGATTTTCCTCTTTGTAGAGAGCTAACAAGTTTACATGAACTGGTGTGAGCAGAGGAATGGTTCAGGAATAGACAGCTGCCAGTCACTACAGAGATAGGTTCTTGGGAGAAGAAAGGGCAACAGCGAAGTCATGAGGTGATAGGACACAGGAGCTGCTCCAGCAGCTAATGGTGTGGACTGTTGTCCCCTTAGCACTGCTGGCAGATCTGTGCCTGCACCCCGTTATGAGGTTTCACAGTGAGTTTGGAGTCTTTCCAGTACAACTACTGAAAATCTAAACTGAAATAGGAGCTGAGAGAATAACCCATTTATTTAAATATAGATTAACCTTAGGTGTCAGACCATATTTCCCAGCAAACAATTCCTGCACCATGAAGCTAAAAAAAGCCTGAATTAGAAAGAATGTCTCTAAGGCATTTCTAAATCATCAGATTTTGTTGCAGCTAATCATTGCACTGGTATTTTAGCACTGTGAGTAGCTTCTGGAGATGATGCCAACACAGTCATCATGACTTGTGTGTTTCAGTGGAAAATGTTTTGGGCTAAGCACTATACATGGCTTTTTCAACAGAAAAATATTTAAGGGAAAAATGTATTGTTGTGGTAAATTACATAGAAAATCCAGGGTGGGGCATGGGAAAAAAAAAAGCAGAAGTTACATGCTAATAGAAATAAAAGTCAAAATTTTGCAAAATTTTGTTCAGTTATCCATGTGTTTTTTTCACTGTCTGCTCCTTTGGTGAGTGATGTTTGCATAGCCAATGAAGCACAAGGCCTGATTCTGTGCCAGCTTCCCCACGGACTGGCTGGGGAACAGGATTCCCTAGTGTCAAGGAGATAGCCAGGCCAAGAGCTGCCTGCCCAAGAGGTGCCAAGAGGTAATAATGAAAGCTTGAGAATTCCCTGGGTGCTCCTGACCTGGTGCACCTTTCCAAAGTTAAATGCAAATCTTGGTGGAGATTGTCCTCATAGTGTTTTTTTTGGGAAGATGTGGAGAAAATTCTAAGGAGGGAGCTGCACATACTTCTGTTCACTATACAGACAGGGCAAGTGAAATACACTTCATGTGGACCTGAGTTGCCTTTCAGATTCTTTGATGCTATGGTGACAGATTTAGTACTTTACTATCCACACTTCTAGGAATAAGTTCCAGGATGACCAAGAGCATGCACTTCAGTCCTTAGCATTTAGGACATTTTTAATTGCTGCTGATACAGAGGTATTTGCCAGACCAGCAGCTGAATTCCTGTCAATGGTTGGAGGCTGTCCTGTAACAGCCTTTTTTTTGTCACAGAGCCGGTGTAGGGCTGCAGATCCCCTGCATTTCTTCCATAAACTGGGGTCTAAAGTCCCTTTGTAGACATTCTTCATGCATATTGCTGGTTCAGTGACAGCTCCTTCACACAGAGGACAAGATCTTCTGGAAGAAAGGTCACTTTAAACTAGACTAAAGGCTCTGTTCATATGAGCTATGGGTCCATGAGGATTTAAATAGTGACGATACTGGCTTAAGTAACTGGCTTGTTTCCTCCCACCTCCCTCTCTTCCCACCAATTGTTCATGTGCCACTCCCTGCACTGCACCAGCAGAACTGTTTGTATAGCTACACTGTGAACAAACAAGGGAACTGATCTAATACAACTGGGCAAAATGAAGGAATGTAGTTTGCTTTCTTCTGCTGGGTTGATTGACCTGTGTGATTCATTAAAATCTATATAAAACACTCCCTGGTGGAGACCAGGGGGGCAGGTGGAAGCAGAAGAAATTAGATTGATGGGGTGGCATCGAACTTCCTGAGCAGCACTGTTGCTGACAATTAAACCAGTGACCAAGTTTAGTCTTTACTGGTGCTTGATGCTCACTGCACATTATTGCCACTGTCATCATGGCAGCAGAGCTGTTAAGATCAGTATAGACAGTTCTACACCTTGGGTCAAACTTTCACCTTTGAAGACAAACCAGAAACTAAAGTGGCACACAGGGAGATTTCAGGATTCTCCCTGGTGAGCTGTAGCTCACCACCACCATCAGGATGAGATCTTGTTTCTCATCCATCTTTCACTCCTGTGTGAGGCTTCCAGCCCTCCTTTGTACCAGTCCTGGTGGTCATCAGCAAGTTTGCAGAAAAATGGTCTTGTTCATTAGCTAAAGAGAAAAGATCAAGTTACTTCTTGCTTGATCAGGTTTCTTCTGGGTTCATGAGCTGAACCAGGTCATGGACAGACTTTTTAAAAGGAGAGCCTATGAAAGAGAATTAGTGGAAAACCAGAAGTAGGAACATGGAGAAGGTTTGGGAAGTGGAGGTTGGTGAGATGTCCTTCCTCCAGTAGTGTTGAGTTGTTAGATCAAATAACACTCAGCTGTCTCCTGATTCAGATACACCTTCCATGAAGGTTGTTAGATCTAGCAGATAGATACAATATAGGACTTTGATCCATATCATCCTGAACGTCTGCAGCAAAATTTAAATGTGTGAGCTGTTCCTTGCTTTCAGAGCATGAGTCAGCTAAAGGTTTGACCCATTAATCTTTCTAAGTGAGAGAAGAAAAAAGACTGAAGCCTTTTTTTCGCTGCTGCATTGCCATTAAATTCATGCTTTTTGATGGTTGTAATGAGTTTTCATTGGTTTATAAATTTGATGTTTCCATAAGGCAAAAACTACAGCATAAGCTGTCAGACTTAAAGGCTCAACTGGTGTTCTGAAAATCCAGCTGTGTTTTCAGATTCTTAGTAAATTACCAGTAAAACAGCCTCTGTAATTGGAGATTAATTGACAGGGCTCTTGACAATACATGAAGCAGAACAGAATCCACCTTTGTTGCCATGGCTGTTTTGAGCGAACAGAATTTTTAAAATTACTCTTTGCAGTTAATTCAGAATTCTGACCTATACACACATAGAAAACAGTTAATGACAATAAGAAGGAACACATTTTATACAGCAGATGCAGATACCAGGTAGATTAGGTGCAGGGCAGTGTAGTACCAGCGGCAGCACAAAGGCCATGGCCCCACTGTTAAGTGCCAGAGCTCTAAAGAGGCAGTTGCTCCACATAGTAGCAGGGGAGGTTTGAGGGCCACAGATCACCTGTCCAGCCTTTTTCCTGCTCCCTGTTGTGGCAGTGGCATCAACAAGCTCAGTTTTCCAGGGCTCTGCTCTGACCTGTCTGCTCACTAGCTCTCTATTTCAAGTATCCTCTTTTGACCAGCACAACCCTTTCATCTTCAGGATGGCAAAATTTAGTGTTACCTGCACAGCTGAGAAACCCTGAGATAACTCTTAGTCTCCTTAAGCCACCCCCATTTCTTACATTCTTTCTTGAATATCTTCTGCTGCTAGCTCTTGAAGAAAAAAAGTACTGGGTTACCTGGACCAGGTGATTGGCAAAACCACCACCAAAAGAATGAAGAGGTCCTTCTGTTTATACGACTACCTGAAAAATATCAAGGAAGAAAGATGCCAGGGGAGATGTCTTGCTGGACCTGTTGCAAACAAGAACAAACTGATCAAAGATGTGAAATTGCAGTCTTGACTGCAGCAAACACAAGACTATAGAGTCAAAAATCTTGAGAGAAATGAGCAAGGTAAATAGTAAAACTACAACCCTGGACTTCAGGAAAGAAGATTTCATCTTACTTGAGAATCTTCTTGGCAAGATCCAATGGGAGATTAACCTAGAGAGCATGGAGCTCAGGGCAGCCAGTTGATCTTCAAGGAGAAACTCCTCTAAGAAAAGGAGCAGAAAATGTACAGAAATGTACATGTACAGATGTTCCAATGTACAGAAAATCAAGCAAGTGTGGCAAGTGGTCATTGCGGATGTACAAGGGACTCCCAATTGAGCTCCAGCATAAAAAGGAAGTATACAGAAAGTGGAAGCACAGATGGGCTGCCCAAGAGGAATACAGAGACATTGCCTGAGTATTCAGGGCTGGTGTTAGAAAAACCAAAGCTAATTGCAAACAGCCAGTGGACATTTACCGGGTAAAATTGATTGCATTCTACAATGAGATGATTGTCTGTGTGGACAAAAAGGTAGCTGTGGAAGCTGTTAAGGTTTTTCATAGCCTTTGAGTGGGCCTCCAGTTTTGAGCTCCCCAGTTCAAGAAATACATGGATATGCTGGATTGAGCCCACTGAACTGCCACCAGGCTGGTCAGGGGGGATTGGAATTCATGATGTATGAAAACAACCTGAAAGAACTTGGTCTGTTCAGCCTTAAAATAAGGAGGTAACTTAGTGCTGCATCATGGGAGGATGTAGAGAAAACAGATGCATAGGGAAAGGATGAGAGGCAAGGGAGAAATTGAAGCATGGGAATTTCTTGGCTCGTAACAAGGAAAAAACCATTACCATTATGGTAGTCAATGCTGAAAACAGGGCACCAGGGTGGCTGCAAAATCTCTTGCACTGAAGATATTCAGAACTGGACTCAATGAAGAGACCTTGGGGAATGGACTTTCTGGCCCTACTATGAATAGAAGTCAGAGATGATGAGCTTTGGAGGTTTCTTCTAATCTACATGATCCCATGATTCTGTGAAGAAGCATGCCTTGAAAAAAATGAACAAGACTGATTTACATTCACCACCCATAGGAAAACCAGTATTTCAATGTCCCTGAATGATCTAGAAATATTCTGGTATGTAAAAAAAAAAAAAGACATCAAAACAACACAAAAATCAGCTAATCTCTTAAGGCCTCATGTCTTCCAAGGCATTCCAGAAATTATTTTGACATTTAATATTGCAGTCCTAAGAGAACTCACAGTTGGCAAAATCCTCCCATATATATCAACTCCAGCCCTCTCAAGTACCCACTGTGTGCTTTTATGACACCACCATCATTACTTAAAACTGACTGCAGAGCTGTAAAAAATATTTTACTGTTCTCTCATTGTCCTCTGCGTATTATGTCAAAAGCCCTATTCCTTCTTAATTAATTTATGTATGTTATTTATATAGCATTATTATACTACTTAAACAAATAATGAACTATAATACATATAATTTTTTTATTATACACCCCTGGTATGTAAAAACTGCTTCTCCTCTAACACCATCAAGAAACTGAGGTACAGAAAAGCACAGAGGCTTTCCAAAGGGAATCACAGCAGAACACAAAACGAAGCAAATTATCTGAATTTTCGTGCTTGTGTTTAACCACCCAACTAATTCTTTAAATAGAAGTCTGATGAAGTGTGCTATGACTTCTGTAAAGCCAGCTCCCCTGGTGTACTGGCCTTTCATGTCCTCTGCGAAATGAAAATAAAAGACAAGTGGTTTAGACTAAGAACTGTCTAGAGAAGCCAGCAACACTGGTGAAGGAAGACCTCTACCATTCAGAAGGAAGGAGAAGGCTTAGACCAGTCTGGACCCAGTAAGATGGTGATGGAAACTGTACTGTTTCATTCTGGGTGTGGCTGGACAACCTTCCTGCATGCAGGCTAAGAAACACAGGCTAGCTGAGGTTTTCACCTTCCTTATGTTTTGGATGAGCCAGTGAAACATGGTGGAGTTGAACTGTCTGGAGGACATCAGTTGGCAGCTGCAAAATGAAGGGGGGCTGTCTTGACTCCAGTAACTCAAGGGCACCCATTGGGAGAAGTTAAAAACCCTCACCACTGAAAACTTTGTGCCTGCCCTCCTTTTTAAACAGATCTGCAGCTCAGTTGTGATTTAGTCTTAAAATGCCAGTCTAAGAACTGTTATATTTTAAACAAATTAAAAAATATTTTAAAAACAAGCCTGTTCTTTCTTTGTATATTTTCTCACAAACACGCTTATCACAACCTTGATCTTACAGCACAGACCCAAGCAGAGCTTTTATTAATTGTAAGGTACAATCTTTTGCTATATATTGTGTAACGCTTCATTGGTGCCTACAGTTCTGCAGCTGAAAAGAGGCTCTTTTAGTGCTAAAACCACTATAGCACATGCACCATTTTAAGTGTATCTCTTCCTTTTACCTCTGAAGTTTATGTGAAATTAAATTTTACATAAAGGGCGTGGCTCACCTCTGCCACTGCTTTCACAGCCATTGCTCTTGGACACTGGATGTCTCTCTCTGGAAGGCTTGTTTCTGGCCCAGCAAGAAAAGCAGAAGATGATGTGCCTCTGGGCAGGTTACTTTTCACCTATAGTGAAAAAGTATAGTTTTTGTACTGTTCATAATTATTATGACTTTGGGACCCGTGGTTTATGGCATAAATAAATAAAAACCTGGCAATGGTGGTTATTTCCAGTAGGAACTTGCCAAAGAGCACAAGAAAGAGCAGAGACTTTTGTCTCTGCTTTTGTCGAGCAAGAGGAGAAGTTAAAAACACAACAAAACGAAACGAAAAGATCACCATTAAAAGGCACAAGGGGCACTCGAGGGCCGCGCCAGGACGGGCAGCGGGTCCTTCACCCCGCAGACTCAGGCGCTGCTCGTTTCACCTCAGCCGCGTCCACGTGCTTGACACGGCCGTACTACGGGCAGCGATATAAACCCAACCCCACGGGCTGCCAGCAGGTGGGTTAATTTGACGCCCGGTTCCGCAGAGCCGGGATTACTCCGTCCTCTCAGCCCTGAGCGCGGGAAGGACGCTTTTTCAGCAGTGTGGCATCCCACTGCTGCCTAGCCGCGGAACGGGGCGCGAGGCTGCTTTACGGCAGGCGCTTCGACCTCCCCGTCCGCGCTTTGCGGCTGCGTGGCGGTGGCGGGGGGCGGGGAAGATGTCTGAGCGGGGAGAAGCCCCGGCGGCGGCATCGGCGGGAGCAGGGGGTGAGATGCCGGCGAAGAAGCAAAAGCTGAGCAGCGACGAGAACAGTAACCCCGGGGACCTGTCCGGCGACGAGAACGTGAGGACGGGCGGGGGCGAGGCAGCTGGAGCGGAGCGGGGCGGGGGGAGGGGCGGTGAAGCGGGAGCGCGCGCGCGGCGGGCGCCGCGGGGCCTCACGCCGGGGGCTGCCGAGAGCCCTGAGGCGAGTGGTAGGGCGCGGGGGACACTACGCCGGCTGGCCCCGCTGAGAGGAGACCTCCCGGACCGGTCCCCTCGGGTGTTCCCGGGATCCCCGTTCGACCCCAGCGGGGCAGGGGCTCATCCAGGGTGGGAGAAGGGGTGGGGGTGAGGGGAGAGAAGGGGTGTCAGCCCGCCCGGTGCGGCTCGGCTTGGCTTGGCGACCGCCCTTCGAGGCGGTCGGTAGGGCCGTTGGAGAGAGGCCGCTGTGGGAGAGACCGGCGTGGGTACGGGCAGGGACGCGCGCTGTTCCTCCACGTGGGTGAGGGAGAATTGGAGGCCCAAACTCTCAGCGGGCTCTCTCTGGAAATCTACTACAAAATGTCAGAGGTTTTTTTGTGGTGGTTCCCCCCCACTTTCTCCTCCCCTCTCCCCTCCTCTTCTGCAAACCGGGAGAATTTTCCTTCTCGCAGTTTTGTGTTGTGTGTCTTCACCGTCACGTTTCAGAGTAACATGCAGCATATGTTTGTGTGTGCACCCCTTTGGTTAAGGAGGAATAGTGCTCATCGTAGGCTCCGTCAGCAGAAGACAGCAGCAGGGGCTGAGGATGGTAATCTCTAAGTTAAGCTAAAATCTAGTGTTTAGAACAAAGGTAACGTGATTGATCTAACATGGCTTTATGCTTAAAATATAAACTTAATCTAGCAGTCATGTGGTTACTGGAGTGGGGGGGGTGTTAATTAGGGGTTAGCTTTATGCAGTTTGGGTTTGTTGGGTTTTTTTCTGTTTAGAGTGCAGGATCTGCACCACATCCTCAACAACCTGTGGATGTGCTGCTTATGGCGTGACAGACAGGTTCAAGGTGCTCTGTGCCACTGCTGCTGAGGTTTGTTTTGTTTTTTTTTTTACTGCTCAGCAGCACTTGTGAATCCATGGGTAATTGAGTAATTGACTAAAGGCATTCAGGTTTTCTTTGGTGGCTGCTGTAGGCTATTGGTTACCATGGGACATAGCCTGTCTGGTTACTGAAAATGTGACCTGTCTCAGTGGTGAAAGGAGTTTTCAAGAGTTTGTTACTGGTCTCATTGCCCTGAAAGATGGGGATTCCATTTAAAAGTTGACAAAATAGTGTTGATTTGGTGAAAGGGTGTATTTTGTTCTGCAGTGCAAACTGTGCACGAGTTTGCCAGTTGTTTTGTAGTTGTAGGTACCCAGTGTTTGTATATTGACAATATCTGACTTGTTCAGAGCAAACTTCAGTCTTTTGAAGTATTAAACTTTGGGTAGCAGGTGTACTTGGAAGATGAGAATTTGTCAAGCTTTGAAATTTCTTAGGCTAAAGGAGAAGAAATTGGAAAGTGTAAGAGTTGTTAAACTAGGTTATGTGTATTAGGGGAGGGTTGGTCCTTTTGGGGTGCAATGTGAAGGGAATGATTCCAGGTTTGGGTAGTTCACTTCACAGGCTTGTCAGTTATGCCTCCTTTTTTTCCTTTTGATGTCCTGATTTTCAGAGCTGTTGAGCAACCAAAGACCAGTACAACTGTAACAGCCTCGGATGATACAGATATAAAACTGGGACAAAGAATAAATGTTTGGTGTATTAATGTTTATAGTTGACCTTATTCTGTATTCCTAGTGGAATTCCTGGTGCAGCTTCACATTATGCTTAATCTCCTCTAGTGACAGGCTGTTGTCTGCCCTTTAGTTTGGATCTAGAAATCACATGGCCTTGGCATGAGTTTTTACCCCTACTATGCTGATAGAAAGTGAACAGAATACCTTGTTAGAAGGTAAAAAAGACCCAACAAAATTGCCATTTATGATGCAGGTGAAGTGATGGGTGATGACGCTGTGATGGGTAATGCAGGGAATAGAAATGTCCTTTTGATTTGTGTCTTACAGTGGTTTCTATTAATTAACCAAAAGCAGATCTAAAAGTGCCCAGTGACTAGGTGGGCTGTTCTGCACACCCCTTTTTTTTTTGTTTCACAGAATTGGAATCCTTGCCTTATCTCTGGTTGCTGACAGTTGAAGGGCCAGTTGGATTAGTTAGCTGATCAGACAGCAACTTAATTTTATTTCTGGCTTGGCTTTTTTTCTATAATTTGATGATTTTTTTTAACTTAGCTTGCAGTTGAAGTAGGAAAGAGCAGTAGGGAGAGGTGGGACTTCCTCTTCTAGTGGCAGTACTGACTTGATGCAGAACTTTGCTGTGCCTGATGATGCTGTTGCTGCACAAAAGTCTCAGAATGGTTCTAGATTCTTGGTATGGCTAAGCATCATGTTTTACACAAACAGCCTCTTCCTTCAGTGCTTCAGAAGTACTCATTTCAATACATCAAAAATGTTTTCTAGGGTACGTGGCCACTTTAGAAATTTTCTTAAGAGCAGCTGCCAATATTCTGAAGAAACTTCACTAGATCACAGTTCATGTCTCTCCCTCTTGAATTAGTCCCCATGTGACTTATGTTCTGCAGGGAGGACTGCTGTTATGTTAGTAATAGATTTAAATAATGTGAGTCAAAATAATATCAAGTCCTAGGAGATCTGTTCTTATGGAGAAGGAAAAGTGAAAAGGCCAAGTGCTGTGTGATTAGTTTAATTTATACAGTGGGTAATGATATCATTATTACATTCTATATCATTTGAATGTTTTCAGGATGATGCTGTCAGTATTGAAAGTGGTACTAACACTGAACGCCCTGATACACCAACAAACACACCTAATGCTCCGGGGAGAAAAAGCTGGGGAAAAGGAAAATGGAAGTCAAAGAAGTGCAAATATTCCTTCAAATGTGTAAATAGCCTAAAGGTAGGTATGTGTGAGCTTCAGCATGGGAATGCTGGGTACTGCTTGCTGGCAATAATGTTCATGTTGACTGTGAGATGGTGTCAGGGTATTTTAAATACCTATAGAATTATGTTCCATGCTCATTTGAAGAAAGTACCTTTCTTATCTTACTTGGAGGAACTGATGTTTTGAATAAAAAGGTTACTGATAAATAGGAAACAGTAGGTCATGCTGCAGTTGACCCATTTTTTTAAAAGGTTTGCAAAGTTGTGTGTGATGTGTTACAATTACATATTTCATTGAAGCTGTAGTTGTTTGAAATAAACTGGGTAAACAAATTCAAATAAAACAAACCCTGTGACAGCTTGATGGAAAGCACAGAACTGGTACATATTTTTTTCTACCTGTTGAAATGCATCTAAAAACCAAAAATGCACCAAAAAAATCTTGTTACAGCCCAGCCAAACAAATGCAAAAACCACCAACAAATGCAAAACAACAAACACAAATCAACCCAATAATCTTGGAGTAGCTTTTTCCTCACAGTTGCGAGATGAGGTATTTTCTGTCCTGGCAATTGTCATAAATGCAATATAGTGCAATGTGGTTATTTTGAGTTTTGTGATTATGTGGTTGCACCTAATCTAGGTCATACTTATCTTCCCATATAATACCTAGTAGTATTAAGGGATGTCAATTCATGGTCCTTAGTCCCTGTTCTTGCCTTTTAGGGTATTACTGTGTTTTCTTCTGCACTGGTAACAGTCTAGGGTGGACTGAATTAGTTTTCTCTTTCATTCTTTTGCGCCATCAGGATGTTGTTCTCTCCTTCCCCAGCGTTGTGTGGGATGTTTATGTGGCAAAAGCTATAAATGTGCCATCTGATTTGCTTTTTACAAGATCTCTAAATAAAGAAAAGATTGTGTCTGGAACAAGATGGCAGTTTGTGAAACTTCCTATCTAGCTAAACTAGGATATGTGTAGCTCCACAGGATATTTTCTGCAGAGTTGCTTTAAGAGGTCTCTGTCACCCCCCACACTTCATTGTTGAGCAGTGCTGATGCAGCTGTTTCTGAATGTTGGCTTCAGACAGCCTCTCTGAGGGTAGCTGAGTGGAGGGCCTGAGAGCTCTGGAGTGTGGAAACCTCCTACATGGGCTTTGCTACTGGAGAAATTATGGTATGAATTTGTATGACAAAAGTGTCTGGGAAACAACTTGATCGTAATGTTGTTTTTTGTTTTTTGCTTTTTTTTTTTTTTTTTCCTTAAATCTAAAACTGATCTCTGGTCCTTTCATGATGTGGGAGGAAGGGGGGTTCTTTTATTTTTCACCTAGATAGGCAGCTGCTCTGTGACTCGCTTGGATCGCCCCTCCAGATGGTGCTTTCTGTGGCTTCAAGTGCTGCTTCCAGCACAGGCCTTTTGGCACCCAAATGTGAAACAGGCTCTGAGTTGTGAGCACGTTGGCTTTCTGTCTGCAGACAGAATATTCCAAGGGGTTAGTACTTTTCAGGTGTCATCTGAGAAGACAGAACATTCCCTCAACCCATCTTCAACCCAGTCCCCACTATAAGGTGACCCAAAAGACCACCCTATGAAGCTAAGCAGTCCCTGACTTCCACAGATTTGGATCAGGGCCTGGAAACAGATTTCTGTGCAAGTGGAATCAAGCTGTGAGAGAGTAAATATAGCATTTCAGTTAAGTGGGTTATTTTTATTATCTTTGTCCTTTTTCCCATTTCTTCTTGAACTGAAATTAATGCTAATAATAGTAAATGTGCATGTTAATAAAGAGTCTAGGTAGCAGCCAAATTTGATAACTTTTTTTTACTTCATGTTTGAGGAGGCCTCTTTTTATTTTCCTTTTCCCGTTCTTCCACACTAACTTTACAGATACTGTGGAGATAAACTATTGAGTGTTGTATATGGATTTGGAAAGACACCTGTGATTCTTGGGATATCACTTCATGTATCCTGTAGTTCATAGGTCTTTGAACTCTGTTGTAAGGTGCATGTACTGAAATTAATGTAAGAGTCAATATGGTTTAAGGTAATGGAAACTAATATTTTTAGGGATGCATTAATTATGTATTCTTCCACTTTCAAACTCTAGTTTTTCTCTTATTTTGCTTTTCACTTTATTTTTTTTTTTTCTTGGGGAGACATAAATATGGCCATTGCCATGTGATTTGAATGTTAAATGGTTGTGATTCAGCCAGAAGAACTCAAGGTTTGCTAAATATGTTCTTTAAATACTACTGTGGAAGTTACTTTGGGTGAAATATAAACATGAGGAAAGCAAAAATATAACTTGGAAAAAGACAGGAAGGAAAAAACTGATTTTTTTTTCTTCTTTTTGCAGTTTTAAGCTACTGTAAGGTGTGCTGAAAAACCTTTGCTTTCAGTGGGCTGAATGATAGTGTAATTTATAAATGAGCATGTACAGCTAAGAGATGCACATCCTTATGTACATCCATATATGTTTTGCTTATAGATCTTTCAGCAAAGAAGTGTGTATTCTGCTTTGATGTGCTCTTCCTGAAACAATGCTATTGTTTTGTCTTGCTCGTGCTTAGGGTGTGGCTTAGTGGCTGTTAGCAGTCTAGTGTTGTCTCTCACCTTCTACTTTCTGTCCCGAGCTGGAAATCAGTAACTAGCCACACACAGGATTCTAGCTTGTTGACGTGTAAAGGAGAGGTAACTAAAACCACTCCCAGCAGTGGCTTGCTTCCACTTCTTGGAACTGGAAATGCATGTGGTCAGTTGGTTCCCTGCTGGCACTGTGGGTGCCAACATATTAAAATGTGTTCAGGTAGTTGCAGGTGATTATTTTTTTGTGTTGGCATATTTACTTCACTATTTTTAGTCTAAAAGCAGGTCTGGTCCTATTCCCTGACTGAACCTGTTGGTGTTGAATGAGTAAAGGCAAAACTAACCACTGACTGATTGCTTAGTTGCTTTGTAACAACTGCAGGTCTGTTTTCTCCTCTGCCTTCTTTCTCTGATGCATAAAGGAACAAATTGAATTCTTAGGGTTTTGATTCATACTAGGGTCAAGATGGCATTTCACAATTCTACTTCTGGACCAGCATCTGGGTCACTCTTCTGTCTGTACAAACCAGTGGTCAGATGTGTGCGACACACGTCAGATGTGTGTGATGTATGTGACATCTCACAATAACTGCAATGTGCAGCACCTAAAAGTGCTTCTAAAAACCTACTTCATTGTTTAGCACTTGGGACAAAAACTAGAGCAGACAAGTGTCAAAATAGCTGTGTCTGGCCAGTGGGGGTCATGGCAGTTTAAATGAGGTGAGCATAACTTCCTCAGCTACTCTAGTGACTTCCTGCCTCCCTCCCTTAAACAGCAGAAAAACTGCAATATATATGGTCAGTATCTTTTGAGGTTGTAGCATTGGATGTGAGGAATGTAGTGCAGATGACTTCAGGGAGATAGGTTGTCTCAAAAAACTTTTAAATATTTCAGGTATGTACTCAAATACAGAAATAGGGAAGCAGTACAGCCTATTGTAAAGCTCTACTTACCACCCTATTCTGGGTTCTACTTAGAAAATCACAATTATTATAACTTACACTGGAAAAATATTCCATCTTGAGGGGGAAAAACATTTTCCTCTTTACTCTTCCAATTTCACTAAATTTATCAAACAGTACACATGACAAAGAACAAAGTTATTGTAGAAAAACATACACAAACCTGCATATCTATATAATAAAGCAGTAAGAATCCATGCATTTTACCTGTGTTATCTTCAAGCAGTATGTCAAAAGTACCCAATGTTTACCACCATGAACTCTTTCACTCTTTCAAATCAGTTGATTAGTTTGATTTGAAATCAACTAATTAATTATTAGAGGGATTTCTTTTTTAATTATTTGTTATTTGACCTCTCAGCCAGTCTCTTAAGGGAAACTTAAATACACTAATAAAAAAAGCCTAGAAAGTAAAATACATAACTTTATTGGACACTTAAAGTCATGGCCTCATGTGTGCAGTTTTATAACATAGCTTCCTCATTCTTCATCTGTAAAGCTCTAAAGAGGCTTTAGAGATTCTGAATACCTGCTTTTTCCTTCTGTCCTGGGGTCAGTAATAACCTTGCTACTTCTCTCTTTGCTAATATCCCATAAAGCCACTGGTCTGTTCTTTCATGTTATGGTGGGTAACATTTAGGTTAAACTTTGCATAATTCTTTTTAATCTGCATTCAGCTTTGAAAATTGTTGCCTCTTTTTCAGAAGTGCAGGAGGGCTTCCATCTCTGAAACATTTTCTCCTTTTCTAACTCTTCTAGCTATTTTTGTTAACAGATATGTCCTTTCTCAGTAAGTAAAACTATTTCAGACTCTTCCAGACTTCCTTGCTTTTTTTTCTTTTTCTGAGTAATGTTGGACTCCCCACCCACACCCCCTCCTCAAATTTGTTCTTTGGCTCTTGGCTAGGCCAGACTGCCAGGGCTGACATTGTGGTGTTGTCTCTGAAGCGCTGCCATTGGAAGGCTGTTCACAGCCCTCAGGAGACATTTCCTTCCTGCCTGCCCTGTCCCAGACAGTCCCCTGTGGGGAGGCCCTTCACTGAACATTATTCTTACTGAAAACATCCTGTCAGGACAGGCCAAAATACTGTTATCAATTATTAGCAAACACCACCATATTCATTACAATTCATAAACATATCTGCTGCTCTTTTTTTCTCAATTATACAGATGTAAGCTGTGTAAAAACAATACTTGGCATTTCACTGGTAGCTGCGAAGGCCATGTGAAAACACTTTGTAGAAGTGACCTTCGCAGCAACATTGTGGTATGCTGGAGGACTTGTTACTCTGCTATAACAGTTAAATGTGGCCCTTCACCACTTCTATACCTATATAATTCTTCTTTGTTCTAATAATTCTCCTCTGTGAAGTTGTAAATCATTGTGTGGAAGCAATTATAACAGTATAAATTGCATATAGATGTGGCCTTAGATGCAGAGATTGCCTTGTTGAAAACTGCAAAGCAAAGTAGTAGAGCTGCAAAAATAACTTGGGAGTTCTTCCAGCTTCTGACTAGACCTGTGAGACAAGAGTCATTCTACTTCACTTTTAAAAAAGCCTGTTGGGGGGGATGGGGAGAGGAGGGCAGGGCAAAATATTCCTTTAACCTCTCAAGACAGCCAAGTTAAAATGTGATGGTACAAAAATGTTCTTTTTGACTGTTCACTATCTGAAATTATACTGGATGTGAACCCAGTAGTTTGAGGAGGAAAACATATCAATTAAACTGTTTACCACCACAGCTGAAATTCACAGAAATAATATGCTTGTGGGTTTTATTTTTTTTCCTGTAATCTTACTTCACATCTACAGGAGGACCACGGTCAGCCTTTGTTTGGAGTCCAGTTTAACTGGCACAGTAAAGAAGGTGATCCTCTCGTTTTTGCCACTGTAGGCAGCAACAGAGTGAGTAATCTGTTTTTAAACATAAGCCTTTCCATGTGGTTCTGCTTGCATTTGTTTTTCAGGTTGTTTGTTTTTTTTTTTTCTCTTTCCACCCAATCCCTTTTAGTTTAGTACAGACAGAGGATACTTTGTACAGAAAGTTTTATTTCTGAGGTATGCAGCATCTGTTATTTGGGAGAGCTGCATCCTTTAGATTGTTTTATGAGATCATGTGTTAGCTATTTGGGGATTAGCCTATACAATAAAGAAAAAGATCCTTCAGTAAATAAACAGGAGATAAAGAGAGGTGCATAAATGTATCCTCTCACTAAAATTACTCTTCATAGATGCTACTGTTTCCAAACAGTCATGCTCTAAAATGGGATGAGTAGTAACTGCAGTGATGCCAGGAAGCTCAGTAGCTATATTAATGGCCCATGTGCAGTGAATTTATAGCTTTTTTTCTGAATAAGGATCTATGTCATTGCAGTCTGAAAATAACTCCTGAAAAAGCAGAAGCCTTTCATTTCCAGGTTCATTTCACCTGGCAGTTACCAAAAGTGCTGAACTTAAATTAAACAAAGTATCAATGGCTCATTAAAATGCCAAAGTCATGTTAGAGATGGAATGGTGGGTTGACCTGTCTGGACACCACCCTCCCTCCAAAGCTGTTTTATCACTCCAACTCCTCAACTGGGCAGGAGAGTAAATGCAATAGTAGGTTCATGTGTCAAAATAACTGGCGAGTGCTCTCCCTTTCCTTACCACCCTGGGCAAAACAGGCTCAACAAAAATTAAATGAATTTATTACCAATCTCATAAGAGTAGGGTAATTAGAAATAAAACCTAAATCTTAGAATGCCTTCCACTAACCCCTTCCTTCTTCCTGGGTTCACCTTCTTTACCTCCTCCCCCAAGCAGTGCAGGAGTTCACGGAACGGGGGTTGTGGTCAGTTTATCACACACTGTTTTTGCTTCCTCTTTCTCCTTGGAGGGAGGACTCCTCACATTCTTTCCCTGATCCAGCTTGGGGTCCCTCCCACAGGAATAGTCCACCACAAACTTCTCCAACCCAAATCCTTCCCATGGGCTGCAGTTCTTCACAAACTGCTACAGTGTGGGTCCTGCACAGGGTTAACCATCCTCCAGCATGGGCTCTTCTCTCCATGGGTGCACAGGTCCTGACAAAAGCCTGCTCTACTATGAGCTTCCCACGGGGGGAGACAGTTCACCAACAGATTGAAATACCAGTGAAGCACTGCTGACAGGCCCTGCAAACGGTGCTTTATGAAACTGATGAGCATTCTTTTAACCCATTTCCACCTGTTGGAAAGAGATGATAGATGAGATCTAAACTATAATGGCACACTCCCTCTCCCTGTCAGGAGGTGAACACACAAGTATATGTGATTTCCTTCTGAAAGGTCACAAGTAAGCAGCAATCTTTCCCACTTCCTTTTTCCTCCAGGTTACTTTATATGAATGTCATTCCCAAGGTGAAATCCGTCTGTTGCAGTCCTACGTGGATGCTGATGTATCCTTTTAAGTTAAACACCTGTTTGCTTCCTGTGTGTCAAAAAATGAAGTCTTTGTAGGAAAAAAAGAGGGATTTTTTTTCACTGTGATTTAATACTTTGCTCATGTGGCACATTCCTGATGTTATGTCCAAGTCTTGCCTCTTTCCCACATTCTATAGTCCCTCCAATTGCAAAAATACTCAAAATGCAGACTCATGGACCTTGCTGTATTAAAATATTTGTAGAACTGTTTCTTCATCAGTTTAAACTTCCCAACACTAATATTTGTGTGATGCTTCACATTCACTGCTTTGCAGTGGTCTCAGTTTCTCTGTGAATTGGAATTCTGTTTAAAGCCAAAGAATCATTTTTCATGCTTTGAAGTGATAATAGCTTTTGTTGATCATTTGCAGTACACAAGTCCATCACTTGTCAACTCAATCTTGATTCATCCTCATTCCCAATCTTCAGATGTTTTTGAGAAAGAGGTTGAAGAATGATGCCAAGAGAGAAGGTGCTTCTTGTATATTTTGGAACAGAAGTGAGAAACTGGCATCTATAGAAAAGGTGGTTCAGCAGAAACTCCTGGGTGCTTGCATAAAATATCAACAAGTTCACTTAAAATCGTGCTTAAAAAAAAAATAAATCTTTCTTCTGTGTTCCTTGACATGAGATGTTGTAGGCAGATGAAAATTTCTATACCTGTGCATGGACATATGATAGCAATACAAGCCATCCTCTCCTGGCTGTGGCAGGGTCCAGGGGTATTATTAGAATAATTAATCCTATCACAATGCAGTGCATAAAGGTGAGTGCTCCCAACTTCAAGACAGAGATGTGTTTCAGTAAGGCATGAAACTTTTCTATACTTGTAAGCATGAAGGAAAATAATGTGGTCTCTGAATTCTATCTCAGCACTACGTGGGCCATGGAAATGCAATCAATGAACTGAAATTCCATCCAAGAGATCCAAATCTCCTTTTATCTGTAAGCAAAGGTGAGGAAAAAAACCAACCACTTTTTTTTTT
>VYZU01013116.1:0-12755 GCA_013401355.1 Ceyx cyanopectus
CCTCGGGTTAAGTCTGCTTTGCTCACACACATCTCCTCACACAAGGGCCACATAAACAGATAGGGACCAGCCTGACCTGTGGGACCACCAGACACAAGAGCAATGAGAGGAGAATAATGATGAGACAGGTTGTGGGCCCCAGCAGTCTGCTATTCCAGCTGACTATTGCAAGAACAAATGCAAAAACCAAAGTGATAGGAATTCTGGCAGCAAGTACCTTTTAGATAAAGAAAAAAGCTTAAAAAATTGAGCACAAGAGATTGACAGTCCCAGGGGAACACGAGCTTGTATCTAATACCAAGCCATTTTTCTGTTGCACAGTTCATTTTAGGACAGCGCTCACCCTTGCAATGCCAGTCCCACAGCCTGAGGCTGCTCTGGATTCAGGCACCTGACCATTCAGGAACAGACATTTTGGTTTGTGAATAATTCAGATCCCCCTGTTTATTTAGGTTCATTTAGGCTGTTTCTCACTGTTTGAATCTTCGGAGTTGACAGCTAAGTGGGCTATGGATTGTACAGCCCCTCTCCACAGCCCTTTCATTCTCTAAGGGAACCATCAGTTCCACTGGTAAATCCCACACACTTTAAGCATAAACAACACTTACAGAGCAAACATAACCCCCACAACACAACCCCTAAAAGCTCAGCCATTCCTTTTGTGCTTCATCTTGCTGCAAACCGAGATTGCTTTCTGCTCTGAGATGCACATTTGGCTGTAGCTCCATGCAAGTGCTGCACATCTGAGTAGCAATTCAGTGACAGTGGCAAGCACATCCAGACCCACAGCTCCAGCTGAAAACAAACCAGCCATGGGTTCCCAACACTCAGGAACAGTCACCCAGCCTGCACTCACCAGTCGACATCACCATTTGCACTTGGACAAGCAAGTGTACCAGCTGAGCTGCAAACAGGCACCACTCTACAAGTGCAAAAAAACAACAGTGAAGCCCCAGCAAGTTACATTCTGAGTGGTGCCAACAACATCTTGCCATTGTTAGATGTAATTAAAGCATTTCACTGCCTGAGCACAGCCTTTCTCAGAGAGTGTTATTACCTTGATGAAGGCAAAGCCATTGTGGCTTAAGAACAGCATATTCTTAATTGTGTTTCAGACACATTAGAGAAATCCAGAAAAACAGCACAGGCAAGTTAGAGAGCTGCCTCACAAAGCAGAGATATCCTCAGAATGATCTATTTCAGGCAATGTGCTAACTGTGCAGCCTGGCCGTGCTCGCCTGAGGTACCATCGCCTGCACTCCCATCCCTGTCATTTGGGAGCCTCTTTCCAGCGCCGCACACGCTTCCACACACCTGTGTGCACACACCCCCCCNCTTCGGGGTGCTGCTGAAAAGCAAAGCTGACAGGATCAAGGGAAGTTCAAAAGGTGCGTGGCGTTTATTAAGAGGCATCGGGACTAGGAAAGGACGCGGTGCCACGGTGTAATGTTCCTTAGCCCGCTGAAAGCAGCTTGGCCTAGATTTTCCTGTACTGTTTGATGTGACCATTCATGCAAACAGGAGTAAAACTTTCTCTTTGCTCTTAATTAAGGGGAAAAAAAAAAGTAACATGCAAAAAAACCCTTTTTCTGCTCTCGTCTGTGTCTTCTGGGCTGCTGTCAGACAGAATATGCAGGAATCGGTCCCATTGATTAAACTATTATTAGAGGCCAACAAACAGATGTGCTCAGCAAAAGACAGGACAAACCCCATGCCCTGTATTTCTGGACTAGATATGGGAAAAAAAACACATTCTTTACAAAAGCTCATTTGGTATTTCAGCAAAGTGCACGCAGCATTTTAATCTGCAGATATCAAGATAAAGAAATATCCTTGCCTTCAGTCTGTTCCCACAGACAAAACCACAACAGCTTTCATAAGATAAGGACCAGGCCCTGTATTTGAAATCTCCTCTGAAACAAAGCACAGCTTGGCATCATTCAGGTGGTGCTGGTGTCCATGAATCACTGGTGGATGCAGTGCACAGCTCACAAATGCATCGGGGCTGTAGCTTTAGGACAGACATAAAACTCTTATGTAAGCCATAATCCTCTCAGACTCCTTATTCAGTGATTTTAAGATCTGCGCCGTAGGAGCCTGCTGGCATCCCAGTGGTTTTGAAGCAATTTGGAGATGGGGAGGCTGCAGCTGCAGTGCAATCCCCTCTCTGACACTGGTGTCACCATCGGTACGTGGCTCTGCCTCTCAGGGTTTCAAAGCACAAAGCAATTCTAAACACAAATATTTTGGTCCTTTGCAAAACAGGCGCTTTGCTTTCTGTGCCGAGTGAATCACCAGGATTAATCTCCTGCAGAGTTCACCGAGGTTAACAATAATCAAGTTAAATTTACACTATATGATCAGAGTTTAATTAGGTACTGTTATACAACTCCTATTAATTACAGTGGTAATACCCTTACAAAATGCAGATGGGTGGGTGGGGCTATGGTCAGAGGGGACTTGGCTGCTCAGATGATTTCTGAAAAAAAGCCACATTAAAATGCTCTGTGTGTACCTTTAGTTACCTGCTTGCCTCTGCCAGTCCTCAAGATGAAACAAAAAGCTTAAAAATATTAATAATTCTAATCCTACAAAATGTAAATCTAGAAGACAAGATTAAAGACCTCCCACATACTATGCTATCACCTCCTGTTTATACCAAGAAGCAAGAATGCCATTTAAACCCCAATGAGCCAGAACCATGATTAGCTTGCTTTGCTCAAAATCCTACCCAGTAAAGCCTAAGGTGATAGAAGACATTTGTTTTGCACAGAGATATTAACTCATTTGAAACCAAGGCAGTTCTTCCTAATATTATTAGTTTTCCTCCTCGAGTTTACACCTCCAGGGACCTGTTGGGTCAGGGCAGCTTGTGCACACCCTCCCATTGGGACCACACATATGCCCAGCTCCTCTCCATGCTCCTGCAGAGCTTGCAGTGGTTCAGGAGGACACTGTGGGGAGAACTGGCTGACCTGAGCACCTTGCTGAGCTGATTCTGCTGGAAGCCAGAGTGTCTCTGCTGATGAGGAGCAGACCAGACCACAAGTGCATGCAAGAACAGATGCTGTCCTTGAACACAGACACTTTTACCAGCCTCCTGCATCCAGGTTCCCTCTCCTCTGCAGATCACTTGCTCAGTGAGAATATCCCTGGAGATGCCTTGGCACTTTGCCATTGCTGCCACTGCTCATTGTTTAATTAAAACCCCAAAAGACAGGAAATCCATTTCCTTCTTGGAGGTGTTTTCACCCTATTGCAAACTAGCAAAACTAGCACACCTCAGCACTCCCACTTTGCACTGAACACCTGTATGAGAATCTGTATGCTACAGAATGTTGTACTAGCTATTAATTACCTGGCCCTGCCAACTATGTAATTATCTTAAGTTTTGGCTACATACACTAAACTGGCCCTTTACAAAAAATGGCTGTAGAACACTGTCACACAGGATCTGGGAGCAGAGTCCTGTTCACAAATACCCTCTAGCTCCCACCCACCGTGGCTGACAGCTGAACTGTGCCTGAAGGAGTTGTTTTTCCCACGTGGCAATTCCACAGCAGCCTGTGTGGCCCTGCACACATGTACTCACATCTCTGTCTCTTGATGAACAGCTTCTTTCTACACAAGAATGGTAACAGAATAAGGAGATGATGGCTTCTTGACAGCTCCTTGCTCTGTGGGCAGACTGAGATGAGCTCCTGGCCCATATATTCTTCCTTCTGGTTCACAGACATGAGATATTTGTCTGCTTTAGAAGACACTTAGTCTCTTCCAGTCCTGGGAGTTCCTAGGCAAGACTACAAAAGGACAAAATTTCTTCTGGAAACACAGGGCTAGCAGAACATCTCAGTTCCCTTGCTGAGATTTTGCTTTAAGTGCAAAGGACTTGCTATTCCTCCTGCTTCCTAACCTGTGCAGGGGCTGGCTACAAAGCATTGCTAGGACCAGGACATGGCCCCCAAAGGGCCTTGAGCACCCCACATTTGCAGTCAGTGCTCAGAGAGGAGAGGCTCCAGGCCTTGCCCAAGGCTTCCAGCCCTTTATCTGCTGTTGTGACACTTTTTAGTCCCTCAGTGCCCAGAGTGGCACTTGTGACACACAACGGGGAGTGCAGCAGTGCTCCTGCTGCACAGAGGCTTTGATTTAGGAAGCAGAGCTCAGCCCACTCTGCTCTTGCTGATGTAGTGACCTGGTTTTGTCAAGATTGTTTTTCTCCTTTCATCTTTGATGTCATTTTGGAAGGCAAGCCATGAGATTTTCACGGAGGCATTGATTCAAAGTTGGACTAAAACAAAGTCAATCTCAACACCATTATAAATGAATGAGAGTGCAATTTCCCCTTAGAGGATTATCACGCTATTTAGGTTCTAGCACATTTATTTGCATGGTTTTAGTAATCATTTTCATGCTTCTCATCAGACTATACTCTAATCCATTTATATTTTAATGTAACGAGTTACAAGGATTATCAGCTTGTAAGAAATATGCTCATCCCCTAAAGCATTTAAAGTGTGCCTACAATTTGTAAAGGAGATCTTGTCTAATGAGCAAACAGCTATAAATGAATGAAGAAACAAATACCATGCTATATGGAACACCAAACTGCAAAATACACACTGCCCAAGTTACTTTGCTGTGAAATTAGATTTTTTTCAGCACATAGATACTATCTTCATCATTGTATACTTTTAACAAAAGGTATTTTCATATAGTACATATATATATACTATATTTTTAACATTACTCTTAGCATAAGGGAGGGTTTTGAAGTCACAGTCCTTTTGCACTGGGAATTTCTTTACCTTGTACTCCTAAATTTGGAATGTATTCCATTCAGCCCATGCACAGGATTATGTCAAACAGACCTTTCATGAAATTCAAATTAAGGAAAGCTATTGACACCAGCTAAGGGGAATCCACCCCCAAAAATTCCACCTGACTTGCACTTCTAGCGCTGAACTGTCAATGAAACCATGCTCATTGAAGCCAGCTGAAAGCCACTCTGTCTGTCACAGAGTTAAAAATCTCTTTTGACCTGTAGTCACTCACAGTATTTTTCCACTTGTAGTTGTCTGGAAAAGGGATGGGAGAAACTAAATCTTACCTGTCAAACTGTAAAGGCATTCCTTGCTTGTTCACAGAGCTACACAACATATTTTTCAGGACTGTCTTACCTAAGCTTCTTTTTTTTTTGCTCTACTTGCAAGTCAAATCCTAACTGGGCCTGTAAGGCAGGAGCATAAATCACCCTCCAAAGTCTTCAGTCTTTGAACTTCAACACAGAGTTCAACTTACTCTTCCTGCCATGGTGGAATCTCCTCTTTCCTCCACATGCTGGAAGTGGTTTTCTCCATTGGAAAAATGTGGAGTTGATGGTTTTGGTTGCTTCCATCTTTTATTGTTGCAAATACATATTCTGTGCCTCATCCTGTGGGATAACAAGATGAACCCTTTGCTATCCATGTTTCAGTAAATCCCTTGCACTTCTGCAGGTTCAGCTATCAGAATTCCATTCACAGCAGCACACTTACTGTGAA
Organism: Ceyx cyanopectus; assembly: GCA_013401355.1. NCBI lineage: Eukaryota > Metazoa > Chordata > Aves > Coraciiformes > Alcedinidae > Ceyx > Ceyx cyanopectus. The sequence goes on from VYZU01013116.1 coordinate 5,541, forward strand.
GAATTCCAGGAAAACAGAAGTGCTGCAAAATCTCCAACCCCCTTTTATCAGGAATGGATGAAGCATCACACAGGAAGACACTCAACTCTGTGTGATGGAGGATATGGACATGTCTGTTCTGCAGCCTCTCTAATTACAGCCAGTCCTTCCCACCTCAGGAAATGGTGAAAAGGAGGAGATAGTTACACACAAAGATTTTATTGTTGCTGGAAAATCACTCCCAAAAGTATTTCATCTACAAAATAGTATTAAGAATGCAGTGACCAAACAGGAAAAAATCGATGTTCAGTGTGGAATTTGTTCTGCAGAGATGCTTCCTTTGCTTTACCTTTCCAGATTTCACCAAAAAGGTGTATTTAGAAAAACAGGGTTTACTCTTGTGAAGCTGCTGAATAACTGACAGCAAGGAAGAGAGGAGAAAACACCTGTCCAGACTCAGAATTCACTCACATTGTCACTGTTTTGGCTTCACACACTGAAGCCACACTTCTCAATATCTAGGCCAAGCCAATTCAGGAGCTCAACTCTGTTCTACATTACACAGTATTTATCTCATAGAAGATTCAAATCTTTATCAAAGAACACAATCAGCATCAGGCTCAGCTATATAACAAAACTCAAGTATCTCTGCCCAAGAGTTTGAGGTTAAATGGACAACTCAAACATCCACCTGCCAGCCAGCTTTCAGGGCCAGCTCTCCAAAGTAACCCATTTGTACTGCAACTGGTTTCTCACACTCTCTCCCTAATCCCAGTTGACAGAGACTTCAATATTGCCCCTAGTCATGTCACCTAGTTTATAAGCACTGTTTGAGGGAAGAGCAGGGTCAGTCAAATCCTATGTGTGAAACTTTTGCCAGATATGAGCAGACCAGGAAAGCCTCTTTCCTGTGAACTACAAGGCAGCCCCCATGGGAGTCATTAAGCCTGGATCTGTTTCTCCTTCCTCTCAGCTAAACCTCACAGTGCATCCACCCTGCAGAGTTGCAAGGCCATAAGTCATTTTAACTTTAAACAAGGTTGGCTGCATCAACATGGAAGCAGCTCCAGACTAGGGTACCTTCCCATAGCAGGAGGCCTCAGCAGCAACACTGACCTGAAGTATCTCCACCCATCTCCATCCTCCAGGTTCCCTTCTTAGTTACACCACAGCAACCATCTGCAGGGCTGTTGCACTAAGAATGAAAATGGAATGTTCTTGTCCTAGATCAGTGTAGCATCTTGTACATCCTGATACTCTCCATCTGCAGGATTAACAGGCTCAAAGTCAAAATATTACAGGTGTCTGCTTTCTGCTGTCTTGTCATGTATCAGAGCCACAAACCTTCCAGCATCACCATGAAGATTTACAAGTGTGTCAGACTAGGATCACTGTAAATGTGGGCAAGGAATTAAATACTGTTTTCTTCACTTAGGGAGAAAACTTTGCAAAGCTCTTTAATGCCCAGAGATGCAGTTTTATTGTGCAAGGAATTTTTCTCTAGTGAACTCAATGTTCAAACAAGCTCCCTGGTGAAGTAAGCATAGGCTGCCTTTCAATACAAATGCAAAACTCACATTTAACTTATTAGCTGGGGGAGGAATACAGATGAGGGCTGGATGTGTCTCATGAATCATCATTTCTGTAAGATAAAAAGCAAACTTGTCTCCAAAAAATCAATTCATTTGCCTCTATTGTGTACTGCAGATAGAAGTGCTTAAATAATAGAAAGATTAATAAAAACACTTCACCCAATTGTTCCAGCAAAAATGAAAAATAGCTTTTGGATTGTGAAAGAATGTTCTTTAAATACAGAAAAATAACACATTTCAAATGGCACAGTGTTTGGGGAGAGGGAGACAACTGCAGATTAGTCATGCTTGTATATACTTCCCTAAACAATACACTGCTTAGAGCTAAGGCTAAGACATAGACATACCTCAAGGCATAGATGAAAAAATGGGTCTGCTTGTTAGTTTAACTCCATCATTTACTCACTGCTGTATTCTTCCAGTCTCGTGTCAACCCTTTCCCCAGACAGCACCACAGGCATATTCTGCACCCTGGCCACTGAAATCATTCCCAGCTCTATCTTGTGAAGGGATGTGCTGTTGCAGGGTGAAGCAGGATGGAAGCAGAGTGCCAACACTATTCAAAGGATAACAGAATCACATCGTTCAAGTGCAGCAGTGCTGTGCAAATTTCAACTAGCCTTTATTATTAAAGATTTTAGAAGGAGGTGGAAGGAAAGGATGAGGGAGAGAAAAGGCACACCTGAAAGAACCATAGAGAAGTCTAAAGCCAGATGAACAATGGCAAAACTCTGCTGAAACAGGGATTTCATGCGATAGAACTGATACAGAAAGAAGGCACACTCTATAAACTGCAGACTTTGAAAGGAACATCAAGCTATGCAAAATTAGGTAACATTCCAGGTATCCACTAATTCAAGAACTCAAAAAAAAAGGAAAAAAAAAAGAAAAAAAGAAAAAAAAAATCACTGTGGATAGATGGTGGTGAATGGGAGATAGTGTTGACAGAGTAGACAGTCAGAAGAGTCCTGTGTGACCTGATCTAGGGGATACTGCTGTGGCAGGGGGCCTGGAGATCATCTTTTCAAGTCTCTTCCAATCCCTAACATTCTGTGATTCCATGTGATCCTGTGATTCAAGTTCCAGTCCTTTCTTCCACCCACCCTCCATTTTTAAACCTGTGATGTGTTAAAGCTCACAAAGCAAATCTCTACCTCTCCTGAGTGTGTATCTACACACAGTATGTGCTATTTTTTCTTCAGTGGAGACATCACTCTGAGGACAACAGACACCAGCAATTATGAGCTAACTGCACTAAGCATCTCTCTGCTTCCACTTGGACACGTTTGCTGTGTTTGTCCCAACACCCCTTTAGCCTCACCTAATTATTTGGTGACTTCTGGACAGAGATCAGTTCTCACTGTGTGTTCATAAATACCTAGTGCAGCAGGATCCCATCTTCATTGCACAGCTGCAACGAAGAGCAGAGAAGCAGATGAAACAACAAGTGATACTTCATGGTACTCTCTAGGAAGGTCAAATACTCCATTGCAACACAATGAACCTGTGGAAGCTGCCACATGTAGTAGGACCTGTGTTCAGCAGGTCTAGGGAGGTTCTCCTACCCCTCTGTTCTGCCCTGGTGAGGCCACACCTGGAATACTGTGTCCAGTTTTGGGCTCTCCAATTGAAGGCAGACAGGGATCTACTGGGAAGAGCGCAATGGAGGCTATGAGGATGACTAATGGATTTGAGCAACTTCCCTGTGCAGAAATATTGAGGGAAATGTGACTGTTTAGCCTTGAGAGGAGAAGACTGAGAGAGGGTCTTAAGGTCTATAAAAATCTAAGGGCTGGGTGTCAAATGGAAGGAGCCAATCTCTTTTCTGTAGTGCCCAATAACAGGACAAGGAACAATGAGTATAAACTTCAGCATAGAAGGTTCCACCTCAACATGAGAAGAAGTTTCTTAACTGTGAGGGTGATGGAGGCTGGAAAAGGCTCCTGGGGTGGTCTTCCTTATGTGGCCCTGCTGTGGCAGGGGGGTTAGACTCCATGATCTCCAGAGGTCCCTTCCAAGCCCTAACATTCTATGATAGTAACCATTTTTTTGCACAAAAGGAGTATGCAGGGTATTCTGAGGGAAATCCATCAACATCAACACCAGTTTTATCTAAAAGCTCTTCTTTTTTTTGGCTAAAGAGTAAGTAGCTTATATTTGTACTGATTCTCAAAAGCCTAATGTAAGTAGAATTTTTTCCGGGGGAAATATTAAGAACAGATTATGTTTTTCAAAGGCTGTTAGAGTAAATATGACTTTATACAGATTTCCCAAAGCTAGGAATGCACATGAGAAAAAGAAGTCAGTGTCATGGTACTGATGGATAACTCTTCGTGCCCATACACAATAGATAACTCCTGGTACAGGTACCTCCAATATCTCATTTTCCACGTTATCAGATTCAGGACCAGCCTTTGCTAATTCTGCAAAAGCCAGGCTCATGGGCAGAGGGGCTTCCCTTATGATGCAAAGCCTCACCTCCTCATTACAGGAGTCTGGAGCACAGTGGCTTCCACAGCAGTTCATCCTACTGGTCCATTTGTACCATCATTTCCCAGGCTGAGCAAACTGCCAAGTCTGAATTGAAACAAAACTGCCTTGGCAGAATTCAAGGAGACAAGACAAAAATTACTGTGTTTGCTTTGCTGGTCAATCAGTTCACATATTATACCCACATACAGATGTGATCAACTGAACTTGTGCTTATGTAATCAGCCACGTTACTGCACTGTTCCAAATTCAACTAAAACTGCAGCAAGTCAGTTCTGGTGCTACACAGAATTAGCCACTGTGAGGAATTACCTGCTCACTCTTTGAACAAAGCACATAAAAAGCACACAGGATTTGTTTATCCCATCAAACAGCAATTGGGACTATACAGTTAGAGCAGAGCTGACCTGAGGTAGGAAGTTCACAAGCAGCTCTGCTTCAAAATGACTCTGTTGCATAAGCTTGGTATAATGCAAACATGGCTTTTTGGCATGGGCAGGCTGCTTGAGGAGCTGCATCACACAATCCCAGGTGCTCTCTAAGATTTCCTTACCTCAATGTAATTTTCCCTTAAAGCTGGCAAAGTGAAAGCAGCCTGGATGTGGACTGACAGTGCTACTTGGCTTTGGAACTTGCTGAAATAAAACTATATTTGAAAGCAGAGTTGGGTGGTTTTGAATCTAATAAGCATATGACAACACAGAAACATGCTATTATTTAGTGGTGTTAATTACTCCTCCCCAGGCCCATGTCAATTAGCTATTAAGAATTGTTTATAAAATTGAAACTTTTTTCCCCTGACATTACTGCTTTCATGCCTCAAAACATCAGAGCTGACAGCACTAAGAATCCTGAAAATTCATGGGCAGGAAAGCACAATTTCCACCAAATGCTGTAAAAAACTCAGCTCTCCCCACAAAGCTCAATGTAATCTTGACTAGGGATCAATACAGATGTCACACTATGGAAAATATCTGCTCCCATTGAAAGCACTTGACAGATAGCTAGGAGAGGCAAAGAGGGAGAAGTCCCAAAAGAGTGAGAAACTTGCTGCTGCTTGTAAAATTACAATAGGTTAGACATAAATGCTAGCTAGAAATAAAGGAACTGGCTTAACATAGACCAGTCAGTCACTGCCATGAAGAGAAGTGCCATTATAACTTTATTTCAAATAAAAAAGCAAGTGAAGATCCAGATTTCACTTAGTAAAACTGGAAGCTGTGAAACAGTTGCTATTCAAGATTATTTCCAATATTCCTGTTGAAGCCACTAAGCATTAAGGCAAACAGAGGACCCTCCTATTAAACACACATCACAGAATTTGGTATCCACCTGGCAAGTTTTGGGGATGTTGGGCTAAACCTGCATATGATGTGCTACAGCCACTCCATGTTTAAACACAGCTTAGCTCACCTAACACACAAACAGCAGCAAACCAGTTCAAAAATCCAAATTATCAGAATCACCTTTGGTCTGGAGTTTTTTTACACTGGGAGAGAAAAAAAAAAAAAGAAAAATGAAAAAAGAAAAAGAGAAAAAAGTCATTGTCAAGACATAACACAAACTTCTAAAGGCAACTGCTCTATCATAATGCTTCAAATAAAGAATGGTTCAACATTTGCCATTTCTCTAGCAATTGTTCCAGGAAAGGGCTGAAGCTGCATTAAGGTCTGAAAGCAAAGTGGGTTCTTCTGTCTTCTCCATCAGCCACAAAACCCACCTACACAGAGAAGACTCATTCCCTCAAAATGAGCTGTATGAAGCATTCCAGCTCTGGTGCTAAACTCTGGGACTTCCAGTTATCTCCAACATCAGCTGCATTAATGAGTCAATCAAGAGAAACTCTGCATCTTGAGGATGAAAAACTGCAGAGGTATGAAGCAGCTCCTCGGTGGTGCCCTCAGCACAGGCCCACACCCACGGCGCTTTTTGTTCTCTGCTGTTACTCTCCCTCATAAATCACTCTTCAATTAAAAACAGTTTTAATTAACAACACACCCCGTGTCTGTGCCCAGGGCCATTTACATTAAAACTATTAAACCACGTTGTGTCATGTGCCACCTATAAACATCAACAGCTTTTTTTTTTCCAGGCCTATAAATAGTTCACACCTATCCTATAAGCACCATTGTGAGCACCTGATCACTCCCAGAAACACTGGGATCCCACAGAGAATCACCTTGGCAAGAACATGCCATCCAAAGCTGGCAGGTCAAAGAAGACTGTTAAATGTCACAGCAAACACCCCAAGAACCCAGGCATTCAACTGGAATTGTCACCAGATTAACTGCTCAACTTGCAAAGCTCTTCTCCTTGGTCATCCTTCACAACCAGGACCACCACTGGCTCTGGTTCTTGATTTCAGAATGAAATGAAAAAACCAGCACCTAAAAAAAAACAACCTTCCAAAAACAAACAAAACCCAACCTGCTTTCTGCAGAAATTCCCATTCACTTCCCTCATACTTTTTCTTACTAATAAAGTCCCAAGACTTCACCTCCATCTCATCCTAAATACAGCAGTGTTGTTCTGCAACACCAAGTCAGTCCTAACCAAGACTCAAGCTGTATCTCATCACCTCAGAAAATCAGACATTAGCATGTCTTCAGGTAACAGAATGTCCACAGGCACCCCAAACTACACTGGATTTCCTTGTTGCAAGGCAAGTCCTACTCAAGACCTTCCTTCCCCTGCAGGGAACAGCAGACCCTGATTCCTCTGAACCTGAAGCAAGAAGCTTGTGGGTCTCCCTTAAAACTGATGGTTAAAGCTTTTAGAGCAACTTTAGAGCAGCAGTTGCTCTTTGGTGTTTCAAAAAAATATGTATTTACACTCCAAAGGCTTGACCCTGCCCTAAGAGGTGACTCAGAGCCTGTAACAATGCTAGTTTGTACAAGACAAAGCTGAATAAACGTGCCCTAGATCACAGGCTGCAAAGCTGTCAACCTATGAACAACTTCAATTGGAAATTCAAAATGGAATTGGCTTGCTATTTCATATGATTTACATTTAATATTTCAGATCAATGGCTTTGCATAATCCCCTGGAGAATGGTGGAATAAACACTTCTAAATGAGAGCATAGGGTGCCTCAGTCATCATACACCAAGCTGTGCCAGCACATTCCAGTCCTCACCCTACCCAATCTCCACCCC
>VYZU01013118.1:5309-25253 GCA_013401355.1 Ceyx cyanopectus
AAAAAAAAAAGCCAACATAGTATGATCTTTTCTCTTGAAAATACATCAATAAATCAATCTGTAATTATGGCTGAGTTTTTATAAACCAGAATTATTTATGATGCTAAAGAGCATCAATTCAATGACAAATTATTTTAGGTTAGGTTTCAAGAACTGAAAACCAAAGGAAATAACAAAGAAGCATTGCCAGTTTGGGGCTGAAGAAGAAGGGAAAACAGATATGTGCACCAGAAAGCGTGTCCCTTGGCCATAGGAAGGCAATGAAATTTAAGTAAGCGTTGGTGGGAAAGGAAGGAGAAAGGGAAAGTGATGTTATACTAATGATGAACGTGAAAGGTGAGCACTTGTTAGAGAAACAAGATAGATAAAATTTCCAGATTAGCGAATGAAGGAAACATTGCAAATACAATATAAATAATATAATATGTAAAAGTCAAAATTAATCTAAACTATCTTGGTTGAAAGATTTATATGAATTTTAAATGGACTACATAACTAAACAATGAGCTATAATAGAAAGTAAGGTGATGAATTGGAAGGAAGTTCTTGATTCAGTACTTCAAAAATAGGTGAAAATTCTAGTCTTAATTAACTTCTTTAATGTTCTGGAAGGAAAAGTATGCAGTCTATAAATGGCTTTTCTACATCATACTAAATAATATTAAAATGCAAACACCAGTAAGGATAGAAGGAATAATGTAAGAGTAGATTATGAAAGCTTTTATTTTCATAGACTATGACTTCAAGCTAAGCAAGAATAATGTGGCTGGCCACAGGATCAGAGATCATCAAAATGTCTTTTGGGTTTTGGATATTGTTAAGGGTTCTTCCTCCTCCCAGAATCTGTAGTATTATTTTCTCCTCATTTTATTTCCCCTGGAGATTCTGGTCTGTTTTTCCTTTTCTCAGGCAAGTCCTGCTAACCCACTATTTCCTATGCATTACTTATGCTTGAGACATATTTTCTAATTTTTTAATCTGTTATCCACAGTAGCTTCACTGTATTCTCTTTATCCAGTTCCTTCACCCTGGGCCTCTGAGCACTTTTCCTTTTTCTCCTCTCCTGATAACTGCATTTTTCAAACCTTTTGAAAGGGTTTAACTCTTTAAATATGGTTCCTGTGTGAAGCCTTTGAACTTCAGGGTGATCCTGTAAGCCATAAATGTTGCAAGTAGAACAATAATTTTACTTAAATTTCACAAAGATATTAGGGCAAAGAGAGGAAAGTAACTTCTCATGTATGTGGAAGGAAAACAAAACTGAACTGCAGTGAAGATAAAATATACAAAATTAAATTTTCTAAGATTGGAACTTCCAGCAGAAGAATAAAATAGTCAAATTAAAATCTGCCACCAGAACATTCATTCATGGCTATCAGGGTTGAAAGGAACCTTGGAAAAAAATGAAGCACTTCCTCAAACAACCCTTAGTTTTTCAGGTGGGATTGACAGCCCTTGGAGATTGTCCTTACTTCTCTTAAAAACTGCAGCTGCTTCTCCCACATAACATGACTTTTGTAACTGCTTTACAATCGTGTTGTGATTAACTGCTTCTATAAATTACAAGGCTATTGTCTGAGGTACAAGTGCTAAACCCCAAAATGGTGTGGATATAGTAGCTTTGCAGTCTTGCATTCCAGACCTCAATACACAGACCATGAAACAAATATAACATTTATAAAGCATATGCCAAGAAAAGTTTGATTTATGTATCTTTATGTTCTTCATGGCTTATTGTACTTGAGGAATTCCTACTTTATAGGAGTTGTTTTTAACTCTTCAGGTAAAAGAAAGCAGATGGTCATCTCTGTCTGTTTCTTATTTGTTATTTGATATTTTAGGTTATGTCGTATCTTCCTAAATGGAATTTTTGTGATCAATTCTCTGTAATTGATCACAAAATTGCTTTTGGTGTTTAAGGGCTAAACCACTGCAAAGCATCTCAATTAATAGCCTGTGGCCTCCTGCCTGAAAACACACCTGAGGCATGTATTAATAGACCAATAAAACTTGGCCTGTCATAACTTGTTGTTTTATTCCCATTCCATGCAAATATGCCCACTCCCAGAATTTGCCACAGGCAACCTGGTATTTCACCTCTGTGTCCGTTTTAATCTCTGATAGATTTTATCCACTTTCTTTCATGAATACTGGCATTATGAAGTGGGTTTTTTCATGTTCATTAGAGCTTTACTTTATATGTGTTTGGTTTCACGGTGTATTTTTTTATCCTAATCCTTTAAACTTGATCCTTTTATGTGAAAATAACACACTTGCTTTTCACTGTTAAGTAGAAAATGAAAAAAATTAATTGCTTTATTTCATTGAAATTCTGGCAAATTTCTGATTAAGTTACAGTTCAGAGTGTTCTGTAGCTCATGAGTTTCAATGTATAAGTGAAGAAACATTTGCTTGATAACTTTTTTCCATGACATTACCATACTTGAGCAATTGAAATTATATGGTTTTACCAAGGGGAGGTCATGTTTGACCAACCTGATAACCTTTTATGAGAACATAACCAGGTGGATAGATGATGGTAGAGCAGTGGATGTGGTTTATCTTGATTTTGGTAAGGCATTTGACATTGTCTCCCACAGCATCCTTCTGGATAAACTGAGGCAGTGTGGTCTAGATGATCAGGTAGTGAGGTGGATTTGGAACAGGTTGAAGGAAAGGAGCCAGAGAGTTGTGGTCAAGGGGATGGAGTCTTGTTGGAGACCTGTAACTAGTGAGGCCCCACAGGGGTCGGTGCTGGGCCCAGTTCTGTTCAACATCTTAATCAATGACCTGGATGAGGGCACAGGGGCACTGCCAGCAAGTTTGCTGATGACACCGAGCTGGGTTAAGTGGCTGACACAGCAGCAGGCTGTGCTGCCATCCAGAGAGACTTGGGCAAGCTGGAGGGTTGGGCAGAAATAAATTTAATGAAATTCAACAAAGGCTAGTGTAGAGTCTGCCACCTGGGAAAAAAAACAACCCCTGGTATCAGTATAGGTTGAGGACTGACCTGTTGGAGGACAGTGAAGGGGAAAAGGATCTGGGGGTCTTAGTTGATGGGAGGCTGACCATGGGCCAGCAATGTACTCTTGTGGCCAAGAGGGCCAATGCCATTCTGGGGTGTATTAGAAGGGGTGTGGCTAGTAGGTTGAGAGAAGTTCTTCTATCCCTCTACTCTGCCATGATGAGGCCACATTTGGAGTATTGTGTCCAGTTCTGGGCCCCCCATTTCAAGAGGGACATAGAATTGCTTGAGAGAGCCCAGCGCAGAGCCTCCAAGATGGTGAATGGAGTGGAGCATCTCTCTTAAGAGGAAAGGCTGAGGAAGCTGGAGCTCTTTAGCCTGGAGAAAAGGAGACTGAGGGGGGGACCTCATCAGTGTTTATAAATATATAAATTGTGAGTGCCAGGAAGATGGAGCCAGGCTCTTCTCAGTGATGCCTGATGACAGGACAAGGGGCAATGGGTGGAAACTGAGCCATAGGAAGCTTCATGTAAACATGAGGAGGCATTTTTTTACTGTGAGGGTGATGGAACACTGGAGTCTCTGAAGACTTTAAAGACCCACCTGGATCTGTTCCTGGGTGATCCTGCTCTGGCAGGGGGGTTAGACTAGATGATCTTTTGAGGTCACTTCCAGCCCCTGACATTCTATGATTCTATAATGATATTATTTTGCAAATGACACTATTTTAGACCTAAAGGAACCCCAAAATATCACAGAACTTTTCTCTCTATAGGTCATATAAAGAATGATGTTTTAAAGACTGGACTGAAAAAATACTAGTAGAATGCCCCAAAATGTGCTCTGCAATATCCTCCAAATGAAAAAGGGTTTGTTTTTTGTTTTGTTTTTTTTTTCTTCTCCTACATTTTTCTAGTCTGTGGGTCACACAGCTCTGGATGGAAAATGTAGGAACAAAATCAATCACTTCCCAGAAAACATTCTGACAGAAGGTTTATCTGAGGTGATCTTAATCTACCAATTTATTCATTTATTCATTAGCAGTATCTATAAAAACACTTCACCAATGCCTGTAACTTTCTGATTAATATCTGTTAATTGTTAAGCCTGGATGAAGTCTCAGCTGTTGGTCTAATAACCCATAGGAAGATAAGCAGAACTAACCCTGGGTAGCAGGGGTTGGTCCCCAAACTATTCATCCGTGTGCCTCAAACATTTTGAAGACAATGTTTTGCCTTCCCTAGGTTCCTTCCTGTGCTGCTGCTGTGTGTTGTGAGGTACAGGTCCAGAGGGCACTCCCTGAGCACATAGCACCTGCCTCCTCTGCTTCCCTGCACTCCACCTAAGAGCAGCAATCTGATTTAATACACTAACCCTGGAGTCAAACTGGGAGAAGTTCCCATCAACAGCAAAGGTAATGGATAATCACCTTTTAAGCACCAGCTTCACAGAGTACCAAATACTTTCTCCTTCTAGTCTCTACCTTTCAAGTTTTCACATAGCAATGAAAGCTGTTTTCCATAAAACAGCAGTTTTTCCACCTTAGGAATAACTGTGCTGCTGTTTGTGTTTACAAGTGGACATAAAATATAAATGTGAACTATTTGGCAGAAAAGAATTCCACAAAAACTGCTACTAATAATTACTATGAGTCCAGTCCAGAACTGGTGAACCACATAAGCCTGACAATACTGTTGTAGCTGCTTTTCCTTCAAAAAAAAGAACTTATTTTCACATTGGGCAAATTCAATGGGATTTAAGAAGGCACAAACAATTGTGGATATATTTCTGCTTAATATTGAAACAGCATTAAAAGGTATCTTAGTGTCAGAACAAAATAACTTGACTGCAAGACTTGCAGAGTGTGTTTGTGGCTGCAGTCCTGTCCTTGTCATGTTTTCTGGCCAAATTACTGCAGTGCTGTGCAAGGTGAGGTTAGGGTTGGCTCAGATGCATGTTCAGTATCCTCCTTTTTTGTCAGTCCTAGAGTAGAACACCACAGGTTATACAAACATCTGGTAAATTTCCAGTTCAAAGTACTGAACTGAATGTTAAGGCATCATACTGAATGCCTTGCTCTCTATTAAGAGGTGTATTTCCTCACACATCCTTTATTAAATAATGCTTCTAAAAATCTGATAATAAATGATAGTAAACTGAGAGTCCCTGGCACAGGCAGGTCATTTGTCGGTGCTGTTTTACAAAAACACTTGTTGTACTGAAATTGTTTGGTCTAGTAAATATTTATTCAACAAATAATCCCATGATGGCAAATGTAAAGACTATAAAAAGACCCATGGCACAAAAGACCCTATGACTTAAGATAACTAGTGATTTATGGCATTGTTCTCATCATTGAGGACATGAGGCTTGCAACTGACTAATGTTTCTTTTTATTTTGGTTGCTGGAAGCATTTGTAACTTCCTTCTGGGATTTTTCAGGGCTACATTGTATGATATTCCCAAACTATTTTTGCACTATTGTTTGATTTTAATTATAGTTGAACTGAAGTAAAATCATGGGAATACTTCTAATTTGCTTAACTCCTTCCTGTTCTTTCTTGTTAAAATTTACACTAATTGATCCCTGAAAAGGTCTATTTAAAATCTGAGCAATCTCAATGATAGCTACTCTTTTCTTTTATGACTTTTAAAAAGAAGAAGCCATATAGTATATTGGAGCTATTCTGAGGGGACTGCCTGATATTCAGGCAACCTTCAGCACAGGCCAAAGAAGCCTGGAAAGGAGACCAAAAAAACCAAAGACATTTTCTTTATGGAGTTTACCCAAAACTGTAGCCACCCAGCAAATTCACTCTGCAGCTGCCATGTATCTGCCAGCTCTGGCACCAGGAGCTCAGGGTTTTGTGCTGCCTGCGGAGCTCCTGGCTGCTCTGCAGCTATCTGTCAGCACTGCCTCAGCAGTGCCTATGCTGATAAGTATCTACTTCACAGATCTCCTTCTGGGACTGCTAAAAACGAAGAGGAAAGAGTTCTACATCTTTGCTCAGAAAATAGGAGATCTAATCTATATTAACGAAGGAGAGGAGCACATTCCCACTGGTACAGGGTGGTGGACTAGATTGCCACACAGGACGACGTGGCACTCAGGTAGGAAAATGCATTCTTGAAACTGGTTTTGTATCTGTTGGTGGTGTGAGAATCAGTTCTGCCTTAATTTATGGATTGTCTGAGTTGGGAATGCAAGTATAATATTTCTTTTGTGATGATTAGCAGCCTCAGAGAATATTTTGACCGGGGAGAAATGCGGATTTGTTTAGGAGATCAATCAAAAGACATACACCCAACACTACCTTCCTAGCAGAGCTTTCAGTTGCTTTCAGTCATTTGTTATCTTGCATTGATAAAGTTAATGCAGAGAATCAAAGCCAAGCTTATTCACTAGTAAATATTATGATCATATACATCTGTAGAGCACACAAACTCTGTCCTCACTTAACTATAGCTTTTAGAAAACCTAAACACAGTACTTGATTTATGAACACAGTATGACATGTTTTGTCTATTGATGAAATACACAAAATTTATTCCAGTAATAAGCTTAATAAATTATGCCCCAAATTATTTTTAGTTGAGGTCATAGTTCTTAATATCTAGCTCTTTGATAGCAATCTTTGCTCGTGTATTTCAAAGTAGTTTATTAAGATGGCTGAAATTATTAGAATCTGTTGTATAGGCAGAGAAGCTGAACTACCCAGTGAGCTACACAAACTTTGTATTCACTCGGGCAATTAGCAATAGTGTCAGCTCCTCAGTGCCACATTCCTCCACCATGGGAGAGTTGTCCAAATTGGCTCATTACAATACAGACCCACAGCATCCCATGTCATGTGTTGTCCTCCCCCTCCCCAGCACTTCATAAGGGATTTTTGCAGTTTACATGTCCTGTCTAAATCCCAGTCTGCAATTTCTTACCATTTTTAGGTACTCTTGACAAAGTGCTCTACGGATTACCTGCCTGTCTTTTCCTTACCTGCCCTACCTCTTGGCATCAGACACAAGTTTTCTCCAGCTATTCATGCAGTCTGAGGGGCTTTCTCTGTCCTAGAAGTGCTACCCCACTCTATGGCTTCCACTGCTTCTGTCAATTGCTCTCAAACATTTTTATCCCAACTTTGAGCACATTTTATAGGATCTTGAATTTTGAGATTCTCACATTCACAAATTTGTTTTGGTTGGTTGAGGGTTTTTTTTCTGCTCTTCAGGATTATTTAACTATTCAACATCCTGTGGACATCCTGTTATTTGAGATTCGTTTGGCTAATGTTCATCAGAGTTTAATAATCCCTCTAGTCCTTCTAATAATCATTTTTAGCCATGGAGATGCACCTATATCCCTAATACTTCCCATACACAGATGTGCTCAGTAATTCAGCAGTTCTAAAATTCTTTCCAAAGTGTAAGCAGCACATAGACTCATCAAACTGTGGGAGAAGTACAGTAAGGCACCAGGATGCTTTTACTGTTATGATAGATATTTTTAATGAATATTTTTGAAGGAAGTATTACTTGAAAGCATAGTTTGTCCTACAGAGAATCAATTTACACTCTTAATTTAAAATCCATCTCAGCAACCATCTTGGTAACACACAGCTCCTTTACTTTTAGATATTTAGTTAGCTATAAAATTACACCTGTATCACAGCAGAATGAGCAACCAGATTATTTTTGCTGTTTATTTAATAACTTTTTCAGTATCAGAAAAGATTATTTTCAAGAATGAGATATATTCTTAGCTGAATAAAAGCCTACTCTGATTTGCTGAAAAATTTCTCCCACTCTTCAGAGCTCACTGTCTAAATCACTGCTCTCTATACAGATATAGAGGTGTAAATTTTAATTCTGCTCAGAAAATTTGTTTTCAGATTTATTTTGAAAGAAAGATGGATTTCGACTGAATACTTAGTTTTGGAAAAAAATAATCCTGCTTTGGACATATTCTAAACCCTAAATATTTAAGCTTGTTAATAGAATCTCTGTGTTTTGCCTAGGTTTGGCTAAATTTTGACAAGCCAGCTGGAAAGTGAAGAAGGGTAGATCAGACTTATACATTGAGAACCACTTCATTTTTTTTTCAAAGCTGAAAATTTTCTTCTTTGAAAGAGCTGCAGGATGAGATCTTTCCCCTACTCTGAAAGTTTATTTACATCAGCAAATTCCACTTGACTTGTTAGAAATTGCACAAATACTCTATGTTCTTTGTGTTTCAGAATACACTTTGTAAAAAAAACACATGCAAGAAGGGCACTGGAGGAAAAAGGATTCACACTCACTTGTATACAAACCCCCAGATAACTTATCTGTTCCAACTGCCTTGTAAAGGTCTGTGATGTGGTACAAAGACTGGTAATATCACTAAGTAATTCACTCAGAATCCCTGCTTATTTTATGAACCAATGTACAGACCTTGGCACTATAAATGCAGATTAAAATAACTTTTTTTAACAAGCTAAAAAGCTCTGTCACAATAATGCAATAAAAAGTCATGTTCCCAAGTGAGACATTATCCATTCCTAGCATTTTAAATGCAGATCATGACAAAAAAAGTTTTCAATACAAAAGGATTTTTAAGGCATTTTTCTTAAGGCAGTAATCGATATCTGCAAGTTTCCAGTCTGTTAAGAAGGTCAGCAGACAGTCTATGAATAAGTAGATCACTTGTTGAGGTCTTTAGATTTTTATTTTTTTTTCCAGGGAGATTTGAAGGATTGACTAGTAACCTTTTATTTAATAAGTTTGCATCTTTTGGCTGTAGTGGAATTTTAAGTGCAATCAAGTTTTCTTTATGTGAATAGAAGACCACACCACCTCAACTAATAATCCTCCACTATTAGATAAATTACTTCCCTTTGTCTATACTTCTTTCACTCCTCCTGAGTGTAGTTACAAATGATTACAGCATTGGAAAGCCAACACATTCTTTGGGGACCTGACATCAGAAACCGCAGTCATTTATAATTGCCTTAGAATTGGCATTCCCAGAGCTCACTGGGTCAATTTCTACCACTTTCAGCCTAAGCAGGGCCAAAACGAACACAACATCTGCCCTATTTACAGGAGTTTGTTAAGTTTGGTTCAGATAAGAGCTGTGAGAACAGATCCTACCTTGCATAGTAGTAGTTTCAAAGTAATGGGCCAGATAATTCTGGATTTCAGTGGAAATTCTATTGACGTTTTAGAGCAGCCATATTAACACCAAATAAGTCTATCAGAATTAATAGTCCTGCAATAAATATCAAGCAGTTAAGAAGGATAAAGTCAATATTGCCAAATGTTAAAAAAAAATAAATAATAAAAAAGCCTTAAAAAATCTGCAAAGGTTTGCCTGGTCCTTACAGAACACATGGTAACATCTCATGGTATCATCTCAGCTTGTCTGTATGCAGCAGTCAGAGTGCAGCTGGTTAGAGGAAATAAGAATTTACAGTATAGTTCCTAATCAGCAGGAACTCACTGCATGCACAGAGTGTAGCTGAAGTTAAGGTTGCCTGTTCTGTTTTTGAATGAAAATTAGTTACTTCACATGAAGGCAGTCTCAGTGCTGTATCCTCTGCAAGTCAAAGAAATGTGAATGATA
Organism: Ceyx cyanopectus; assembly: GCA_013401355.1. NCBI lineage: Eukaryota > Metazoa > Chordata > Aves > Coraciiformes > Alcedinidae > Ceyx > Ceyx cyanopectus. The sequence continues at coordinate 14,873 of VYZU01013118.1, forward strand.
TTTGCTGATTATAAAACCTTTTTTCCTTTACAGGATTTTTAAAGAGTGGGCAGCATTCAACATGTGTCACAAAACCACAACCTTACATTATTGTAATTCACTATAATGCAGCTCTGAAATAATTATTAATCTACTTGTCTTCCTCCCTCGTAACTTTGGATGGGTACTAGGGACTTATTACAGAAATTCTCATTTTGGTTTATGAAGACCACATCACTATGCTGAGGAGACAATGTAGATTAGAAAATCAAGCTGCTACAGCCTTAATTTTTATCTAGATAAAAATGCTACACTAGGCTGTACTTAAGTGAGGTTTTGAGTGACCCATAAATGAGTGCATAGGCAAATCCAAAGTACTGTAACTATTCAGGTTTCTGGTGACAATGTAAATCTGAGCTCTATTTCTGTGCTACCTTTTAGTTCATAGGTCCCTGCATACACCATGAGACATATGCAAGATGTAGGCATTATATGCTAGTCAGAAAAAATCAGCTGTGATTTTTATTTTTTTTTTCCCCCTCTACTAAGTAGCTTAAATGAAAGCTATAGACCTAATTGGCTGGAGAAGATTTGACCCAATTTAATTCTCTCTCACTAAGCACATATTTCTAGACTATCAGTCTTCTTCAACAATTAGATTAATGGGTCTCATCTCATCCTAGATTTAAATTTTTTCATTTTNTTCAAAGCTGAAAATTTTCTTCTTTGAAAGAGCTGCAGGATGAGATCTTTCCCCTACTCTGAAAGTTTATTTACATCAGCAAATTCCACTTGACTTGTTAGAAATTGCACAAATACTCTATGTTCTTTGTGTTTCAGAATACACTTTGTAAAAAAAACACATGCAAGAAGGGCACTGGAGGAAAAAGGATTCACACTCACTTGTATACAAACCCCCAGATAACTTATCTGTTCCAACTGCCTTGTAAAGGTCTGTGATGTGGTACAAAGACTGGTAATATCACTAAGTAATTCACTCAGAATCCCTGCTTATTTTATGAACCAATGTACAGACCTTGGCACTATAAATGCAGATTAAAATAACTTTTTTTAACAAGCTAAAAAGCTCTGTCACAATAATGCAATAAAAAGTCATGTTCCCAAGTGAGACATTATCCATTCCTAGCATTTTAAATGCAGATCATGACAAAAAAAGTTTTCAATACAAAAGGATTTTTAAGGCATTTTTCTTAAGGCAGTAATCGATATCTGCAAGTTTCCAGTCTGTTAAGAAGGTCAGCAGACAGTCTATGAATAAGTAGATCACTTGTTGAGGTCTTTAGATTTTTATTTTTTTTTCCAGGGAGATTTGAAGGATTGACTAGTAACCTTTTATTTAATAAGTTTGCATCTTTTGGCTGTAGTGGAATTTTAAGTGCAATCAAGTTTTCTTTATGTGAATAGAAGACCACACCACCTCAACTAATAATCCTCCACTATTAGATAAATTACTTCCCTTTGTCTATACTTCTTTCACTCCTCCTGAGTGTAGTTACAAATGATTACAGCATTGGAAAGCCAACACATTCTTTGGGGACCTGACATCAGAAACCGCAGTCATTTATAATTGCCTTAGAATTGGCATTCCCAGAGCTCACTGGGTCAATTTCTACCACTTTCAGCCTAAGCAGGGCCAAAACGAACACAACATCTGCCCTATTTACAGGAGTTTGTTAAGTTTGGTTCAGATAAGAGCTGTGAGAACAGATCCTACCTTGCATAGTAGTAGTTTCAAAGTAATGGGCCAGATAATTCTGGATTTCAGTGGAAATTCTATTGACGTTTTAGAGCAGCCATATTAACACCAAATAAGTCTATCAGAATTAATAGTCCTGCAATAAATATCAAGCAGTTAAGAAGGATAAAGTCAATATTGCCAAATGTTAAAAAAAAATAAATAATAAAAAAGCCTTAAAAAATCTGCAAAGGTTTGCCTGGTCCTTACAGAACACATGGTAACATCTCATGGTATCATCTCAGCTTGTCTGTATGCAGCAGTCAGAGTGCAGCTGGTTAGAGGAAATAAGAATTTACAGTATAGTTCCTAATCAGCAGGAACTCACTGCATGCACAGAGTGTAGCTGAAGTTAAGGTTGCCTGTTCTGTTTTTGAATGAAAATTAGTTACTTCACATGAAGGCAGTCTCAGTGCTGTATCCTCTGCAAGTCAAAGAAATGTGAATGATATTTGCTGATTATAAAACCTTTTTTCCTTTACAGGATTTTTAAAGAGTGGGCAGCATTCAACATGTGTCACAAAACCACAACCTTACATTATTGTAATTCACTATAATGCAGCTCTGAAATAATTATTAATCTACTTGTCTTCCTCCCTCGTAACTTTGGATGGGTACTAGGGACTTATTACAGAAATTCTCATTTTGGTTTATGAAGACCACATCACTATGCTGAGGAGACAATGTAGATTAGAAAATCAAGCTGCTACAGCCTTAATTTTTATCTAGATAAAAATGCTACACTAGGCTGTACTTAAGTGAGGTTTTGAGTGACCCATAAATGAGTGCATAGGCAAATCCAAAGTACTGTAACTATTCAGGTTTCTGGTGACAATGTAAATCTGAGCTCTATTTCTGTGCTACCTTTTAGTTCATAGGTCCCTGCATACACCATGAGACATATGCAAGATGTAGGCATTATATGCTAGTCAGAAAAAATCAGCTGTGATTTTTATTTTTTTTTTCCCCCTCTACTAAGTAGCTTAAATGAAAGCTATAGACCTAATTGGCTGGAGAAGATTTGACCCAATTTAATTCTCTCTCACTAAGCACATATTTCTAGACTATCAGTCTTCTTCAACAATTAGATTAATGGGTCTCATCTCATCCTAGATTTAAATTTTTTCATTTTAAAATTTATTTCTACAGTTGTAATTAAATGTAATTGAAATAATTCTTTCTCAAGATTTTCCTTGTGACTATTTCATACTCCCTCTCATTTTCCTGTATCTCTTTCATACAGACAAAAGAATAAATCATATTATAGTAAAACTGTAAAGCTACTAGTCAGTATGGGGCTTTGTTTAATCAGACCTGAATACATTGTCTCCCTATTGAATCCTGTCTATTTTCTGTTGATAAATTGTTCCTATGACTGTCTCAGAGATACATGAGAGAGGAAAGTTTAGAAAATTCTGGCCCATTGATTGCATATCATCAATCATTCTAGCTACAGAGTTTGGAGTAGGTATTAAAGACATTTGATATTTTATGCATTGGCAGTATTGTCAGCAAAACAAGAGTGACCTGCAAACTAGCAAAGTGAAAGCCTGGTGTGACCTCTGTAACATTCAACCAAGAGAAATATCTTGTCTGTAAGCCTAAATTACCTGTATTTAATACTAATCTAAACCTTTTCTTTATGGCATCAAACTCCCCTGCTTAAACACAAAATCTGTGTAAATACCCACCTGCAAAAAAAGTACTTAACTTGGCCAGAGAAGAAATCATAAACAAAGATCCTGGAAAGATAATATTAAAAACCAGGAAAATAAACAAAAAAACCACAACAACAAACAAACACCCAGAAAACAACACACAAACCAACAAAACAAGCAAACAAAAACTATAAAACCAACAAACAAACAAAACCCAAATAAAAAACATCAGAAATGGCTGGAATAAAAATAAATATGTAAAATTGTAAATTTAGAGTGTAAGAGATGCTCTGCTCAAGGCCATAGGAGTCATGAAATGGAAATATTTTCTAAAGACAGGCAGCAGAGGTTAACTTAGGAATTGTTAAAACAATATGGGGTGAAACAAAAAGAATTACAACGTCTGTGAAAGACAGGCCACCAGCACTGAGAAAACCTCCCCTTCCAAACAGATTAAGAAAATATGAAGAAAATAATCAGGTTGCTGGCCAGAAATTAATTTTAATTATCAAAAATTGAACTGCTGTTAATGTTTTATGATGACAGATAGTAGAATCATCTGATTCACACAATGTTAGGGGTTGGAAGGGACCTAGAAGATCATCCAGTCCAGTCCCCCTGCCAGAGCAGGATCACCTAGACCAAGTCACCCAGGAACACATCCAGGTGGGTTTGAGGTGTCTCCAGAGAAGGAGACTCCACAACCTCCCTGGGGAACCCGTTTCAGAATTCTGTCACCCTCACTGTGAAAAGGTTTTCCTTGTGTTTCCCCCAAACCTTTTGTGCTCCAACTTGCTCTCATTGCCTCTTGTCCTGTCACTGGATGACACTGAGCAGAGTCTGGCTCCATCCTCCCTACACTCACCTTTAACATATTTATAGACATTGATGAGGTCCCCCCTCAGTCTCCTCCAGGCTAAAGAGCCCCATTATTAGAATGATAGAAGTATTGAAATTGTTGCAGTTTAGGAACACATGGGAGGTACTAATATGTTAATTGCAATTAAAGTCTGATATCAGTTCCATGTAGGAAGTCCAAGTTTGTGGCCATTTGAATGAGAGCAGAAATGTCAATTAATGTTAATTAATTAAAAGGCTTCATCTTACTAGGTCTCAATGAATCTAGCAAGTAAGATGACTACTGCTGACAAAAAGACACCTAGCACACATATAACTTCATGACAAGTCCATGGATCCAGCAGTAATGTGATGACTACCCAGCTGGGTGAGTAATTTCTTAAGTCAATATTACCTTTCATTCTTCCTTATTGCTTCAGTGAAGCACTGTGATATTAGGCAATTATGTAATTAGTGGCTTTTGGTACTTCCACCAGTGTCAAAAATACAAATGTTTCATGCTGAGAAGTAGTGAACATCCAGTAATTTTTGCTAATGTTAAAGAATTTGGGGTAGAAGCACTGAGTTGCATCCTCCTTACTCAGACACATCATGGAGAGGACATTGTCCCTGAACCTTCATGCTCATGAGTGTCCTCCACAGAAGTCAGAACTTCTTCAGGTTGAGCTCAGTCCTTACAAAATATGCATGAACTACATTAGCTCTTTTTTATTCTATATCCTTCATTCAAGTAGCTTGTATGTTACAATATATTAAACCTCTCCACGTTGAACTGCCCTAAAATTTATCAGGCTAAATATTGGTTACCATGACTGATTATGCTTGATGCAAGCTGAGAACTCCAAAGGCATGTAACAACCAACAATGAAGATAATATTGCAGGCAGCAGTTGCATCTGCCCAAAGCAAACACTTCATCCTTGCTGTGACAGCATCTGATGGAAAACTCATGCCTTTTTTTCTTTAGTATGTATAGCCAACATAATAGTTTTTCCCTCTTTCTCCCATTTATTTATATCTCTAATACAGAAGACATTGAACTACAGAAAAAAACCCAAAACAAAACCAACAAACACATGCTAGAATTAAAACACGAGAAGCAAAGCATCATTCAAATGATCCAGCAGCAGAGTTAAGTAATACAGAGATATTTCTAGTGTACCCTTATTTTCATTCGTTTCCTACAAGCTGGGTCTTGGCAATGGGCATTAATGTGCTTTGAATATAGTTGAACTTGCACTTGAATCTTCAGCTCTTCAGTATCTACGCAGAGGAGCTGGCGATCTTTGATGAAATGATGATGTGTCTCTTCCTCCCTTTGAGTTGTTTGACACTTTCCTCAGACAAACCAAGCTGCCACATAAAGCAGTGGTAGATGACCTGTGCCAAACAATAACCTTGTGGTTAGTGCTGCATTTTCTATCTGAGCTACCAAGCATTTGCAAATAGAAGTTCTGTCCTTTAACTGTGGTATAGTCAGAAAGTGTTATTTAGGGCTGGGGGAAAGAAGGAAAGAGTCAGATATCATTCTGCCTTCCTACTGTATTGTACTTCACAAGTCTCTTTCAGCTGGACATGCTGATATGTGTGTGTGCTGCAAGTTCCAAAACTGCAAAAAGAAAAGTGAATAGTTTTTATCATCTGCTTTACTTACTATGTTAGCAACTTACCTTCCCAGGCCTTTCATTTTCCTCTATAAAAGACACTCAAGCATATATCAATAGATTTCTTTGTGACTCTTAACTGAGTATTTTGGGGTTTTTTTTTCAGCAATAGTAGGTGTTGAAGAATTTGAATTGAAATTTGAAGGTTCCTGGCTCCCAAGCCAGCAGGAGATGAGGTTTAATTGCTTGGAAATACATTTTCACAGCTGATACTGGGGAACAGAAAAAGTCTCTATGTCAAGAGCTTCTAAACTAATCATTTAGCCATAACATGCACCACCCCATACCTGGGGACAATGTAACTGTTAACAGCTTGAAGCTGTTGAAAAAAATACACCAATAAGAAGGTTTCCTCTATTTTTGTAATACTATTCTTCACCCTGAATAAACTAATAGAAGAGAAATCTCTTATTTTCAGTTCTGTCAGTTCAAATGGAAACAATTGTGTGCTCACCTAGTTTTAGCATTGGAATTTATTAGATCTGAGACTATTCATTAAGGTAACCATTTTGAAGTTGCTCAGTTGTTAATATACTGCCTGTATAAACTTGGGCTACCTGTTATATCTGATTACACTCTGGAGACTGAGATTTGGTTTCCAGCAATACAGATCAGGTCAAGAATTGTAATAACAATTAACCATTAGTCACTACTTCTCAATTTACCATAATAGAAGGTAATTTCTTCTGAGTATTTTCACCATGTAAAGGAAGAAGAAACTGTCAAGCTTTTGAAAATTAAGGTGTTGGAAAGCTGGGAATGGCTTCTGAGAAGATAACGGGTAAAGCTTTAGATTTATTTATTTTTTTTAGTGTATTGTTTTACCATGGGTCAGTATCTGCATATATTGACAGTGTCTAGTGGAATAAATTAGTCTTCTGTTTTTTTCCAATTTCAGTAAAATGAAAAATCTATCTAATATCACAAAAAAATCAGACAGATTATTCCTGACTTGATACAGGCATGTGAAAGAGACACAGAGAAACTGCCTGTGCAACATCCTGCTTCTTGCTGGTATGATGCTTTTCCCAGCACTTTCATGAAGGACAGAGCAGAGTCATGGGTCTGCCTTTTTCAGTGTATTTCACTAGCTAACATTTTGCACCCAGCAGCTCCCCTCCCTCGTGGACACTGCAGGAGGGCACCAAGGCACGTTTGTAAGCAGGGGAGCTGCACTGGGCAGGGCAGCCCAGCTTCCCTGCTGCTGCTGCTTCAGGCTCTGAAGTAGACAAGGGAGAAAATGACACTCATGTAAAGGTGTGCCTATAAAACACATAAGAAAGATGAACATTTAACCCCTTTTTAAAAGAAACAAGCTACTGTTGTTGCATTTCATAAAATCAGGTATTTCCCTGTGAACTGGTGAAAGGTGTGGGAAGAAAACAGGTGATGAAATTAAGTTCTGATAAGGAAGTTAATCAATTCAAAAGAAAGTGGACAGACATGTCCTGTGAAATAGTATCTAGCATTTCAGTTGGTTTTTTTTTTACTGAGGTGTAGGAACTGAAGATGAGATTGTGAGGGAAGCTTCAAAACGTAAGAGGATGTACATTGTGAATTGGTCTCACCTAAACACAGTGTTTCTAGTAAATATAAACAGAGGAGGGATCTCATGCTCGTTCGTAGCCTGGGCAGCAATCAGTTGACAGTTAACTATAGAGTGGTCAAAGGTCAGGGCTTTAAATCTATAGGTTGATGATCCCTTGGGGACTGTGAAGAAGTCTGAAGAAGAATTTGATATACTTGATGCTGTTATAGGCGTGATCAGTCTGTCAAAATCCATTAGCAGACACTTTTCCCTCAAATAAGCATTAAGCTGGTTTTTGGTATGATTTTTTTTCAAAGCAAATTTCTTATCATTCTTAGTAATCCTTTATAAGCATGAAGCATTTCATTCGTTCTATGGTTAAAAGTGGGTTTTTAAAAGGAATTGGTAAAATGCATGCTATATTCTTCAATTAAGTCTATTTAGCACATTGAATGTATTTTTAATAGGTTTCAAGTTAAATTGAAGAGTTTACAGAGAAAAAATAGTCTTATTGAAAGTGCAGCTTAATGTGTGAGGCACAAAGTTATCTTTTGTAAGTTTATCATTTAGTACATGACGAAGACCAAAAGAAATCTGAATACTTCAAGTGTAAATCAGAAATGGGTTGACTTCTACTATATTTCTTTTAACTTGACATTTTCTCTGAATATTTTACAAGATTTTTTTTTACTCTGTAGATATCTATAAAGGAGAAAACTTCATTCCTTTTTCATATTTGTTCATTACAGTTTCAAAACCACTTCTTATTATGACCTTGATAGTAAAGAAACTTGCAGAGATTTTTTTTTGCTGTGTGATATTCATTAGTACGTAATGCCTAAAGAATGATAATACTATGTAGCCAATATATGAACTGTATTTTTTTTCCATCATGTTAAAAACCAAGACATGTATCTTAAATGACAAGATGGTGAGGCATATGTACCTAGAATATTCTGAAAACTTTTGTTAAAGTCAGTTAGGAAAAGAAAACAAAAATAAAATGAAAACAAATTTCTCAGCAGATAATAACATATTTATAGCAGTTACATAATGGTAAGTTTAAATATGATTTAAATCTCCAAAGTAGAAAGCTATTACATGCAGCTTTGAATCTGACTTCTGTCATCTTCAGAACATGCAGCCTACCATACATTTCCATCCCATATGTCAACCTTTAAAAACAGGTTTGGAAAATAGAATGAAATCTTTTCATGTTCGCTGTTGTAGCTTTGGCTGTTTATAAAAAAAAAATAAATCAAATCAGTGCCTCCTAATATGTAATAAATCTTGACTTTACCTCCCCATAGATTACATCTGTATCTTCAGAGAGGTTCAGTCAGTCTGGTTCATTTGATGGGCAGATGCATGTCAGGCTACACTTGATGAGAAGCTTGTGAGGGTACTTTGGCCATGTCTACTTTGAGCTGTCAGATGGATTTCTCTTGGGTATCTTTCCTTTTGCTGTGCATCAGAGCAAAATAATATTTTATTGTTGGTCATAATTAATAATTCATTGAAATGCACCAAATGAACACACACAAAAAAAGAATGTGGATATAAATCTTATTAGGTCCCTGGATAAAGCCACAGTATGCTTTTGCATTTTGAATTTCCAGGCATATATTATATCATCCAATATTGGAACAAGCTGAGAAATGTAATATAAAAATTTGATAAATTGCTTTCTGCCTGTAAATGAGAAAACAGACTTGTAAAATGTGAAATGAACCATTCTGGCAAAGTAGAATTTGAGCTTAGAGTGTAAACACTTGAGTTAATGGCTGGGGTATCTCTGAGTCTCAGAAGCTGCGGTACACAGGGAGGGTGAAAGTGAGGTTATGGAAGCTCTTCAATATTTTACTTTGAACATCCTTACAGGCCTTAATTAGACAGATTACCTGTTATGCATGGTGCAGTGTGCTGAACAGTTTTAAACTGGCTTGTCCTCCAGGCAAATGGAAGGCAAAGTCAGAAAGAATTACACTTGACACAAATAACAATGAATGTGCTATTAATGGTTATGCTTAAAAAAAAAAAAAAAAAAGAAACCTTCCCAGCCCATATACTATTTAATTTTTAACTTTACCTAGTACAAAAGAGTTTGTAAAATATTTACTGACCATTTGAAATTATGTACCTAACCTGTCGACCTCTTCAGTGCCTCAATCTTTGTGAAACCATAATGACATTTAATGTTGTAATTACTTGAGTTCTTCTGATTTATGTTGCTTTATATATTAGAAACTGTGACAATATAATGGAAACTTTTCTGACATGAAAATTAATTAATGCTTTATTAATAATTGGAGTTTAAAAATCCCAGTTCAATTCCACACCTACAGTTGAAAGCATAGAGGAACAGAAAGTATATTTACTAATGATTCCAGGATACAAGTGTTAACTTGCTTTATGTATCCTAAATTCCTGAATCTATTTAATCGGTTTATTCAGCCAGCCACCTACGGGGAAGGTCACCATGTCAAACAATCCTGAATGGTATTTTGTGTGAATCAGGAACAGAACTTTTTAAAGGCCAGAGGTTTAGGAACATAAACCAGATGTGCTCATTTGAAATAGTCTACTTATTAAAAAAAGGTCAAGCACTTAGATCTTTTTTAAATCTTACTGTCAGACACACTCCATAGAACTGTGGTTTTTACTGTTCTGAATAGTAAGGATTTCACTGATTTCTTAGATGAAATGTGTCTCCTGATCTTTGCTGTAAATGCATCACTTCCCTATTTATAGTCTAATATTCCTTCTAAGAATTTTACTAATTCAGACAGATGAATATTTTTCAAGGTAATGATTTTTAAAATCCCTTTTCACGTTTTTATTTTCATAGTTCAGAATTATTGCAAGCAATTAATTCATATATTGGTTTACAAAACTATTTTTTTCCAGGCAGTAATTTGCACTGAATAAATCTAGATAAC
>VYZU01013121.1:13600-84136 GCA_013401355.1 Ceyx cyanopectus
TATGATGATCATGCATTGCCTCTAAGGGCAGTAAGCTCTATTAATTTGGGGCAATTAATACCATTTATTTGGAAATTAGCATTAAGACTTTTAGGGGAAAGCAATTTCCACTGCACTAAGCAGCATTTGACTTGGGATAGTAGATACTACAACTTAATGTTAATTAGAGGTGAAAGGATACATCATGATTGCAGGATTGCCACAGTAAAATATACTCACAGTTTATTCAGTGTATTTAGGCATGATCATCATAATTTTCTGGAAAAAATCCTATGTAATATTACAAAAATATTCTATGAAATGTAGTGCACAACATCAAGGTGTTCATTAATATATTATTAGTTTAAGATGGGTAAAACAAGNACTATCAATTGCTGGGGGAGGAAAAGAATTTAAGGTCAGGTACTTCAGAAATGGCAGTTTTTGAGAAATAAGAGACTGAATTTGTTGGGGTTTTTTTTTTCTAAAAATCATTGGTAAGAAACTGTCAAGAAAGGTCCTGGGGAAAACAAAAGCAAAACACACAAATAAAACAAAAACAACCAACCAAAACCACTTCAGCCCCAAGACTTGAAGGCTGCAAAGAGGAGGTGAAGGAAGAGTGAAATAACATATTAAAAACAAACAAACAAGGAAGCACATGCCCAGCAAATAGCAAGAGAGATCAAATGGATAAGGACAAAAACAATGAAAAAAGTTGTTTCTAGGAATATTCTATTAAGCTGAAAGTTCTCTGTAGACTTGGATCAAATGAAGTAAAACAGTCTCTTTTCACAACTTCCCTTCACAAGATTCCCATCATCTTAACATTATGCACCACCCCCATCTCCAAACAGAACTGACAACTACNTAAACAGAGTTGTGTGATAGAAATTTCAAATGCCAAGACAAACGTGACAACTTCCAAATATTTTGGATACAAATCAACATTGTAAGTCACACAGAAACCTTCAAGCTTTCCAAGGTAAGAAAATGAGTTACTACAAAGACTGACAATTCTCAGTTTCAGCTGGCTGACAATTTCAGCTGAGTGCTGAAAATACCTAAGGATTGAAGATATCTCAGCACAATCTGTTCTAGTGCTTCCTCACTCCCATTCTGAAGAAATTTCTCCTTATGCATCCAACCAGAATTTCACTTGCTGCAACTTGTAATTGTTGCTCTTTGCTCTTTTCCTGTGCACTCCTGAAAAAAAAAGCTGAAGCTAAGCCTTTATTATAGTGAAGCTAAAGCTAAGCCTTTCAACTTAAATAAAAATAAATGAAATTAGTAAACATTTCCTCCAAGTAATGTGCCATTCCTTGCTTGTAAGGTGATTTAATGCTTGAGTTCATAGCCCATAGCAGTACCCTGATCAAAAGTGTATTTGCTGATCAATCACTTCCTTATGCTGCCTCATGGCTCCCTATTAATGAAATACAGCTCTNTATAACTTTTATTGATTTGGAGGGTTTACTGCACCTTCAAATATTGTCCCCTCCTCTGACTGGAACAATGAAAAGTGTCTGGCATAAAATTGGTAAAAAAAACCCAACAGCATTGATTTTCTTCTAATATTCTACTAATAATTCAACATAACACTCAGTGTTACTCAAATTGGTAACATGAAGCCATCCCACTGTTCTTAATTATGACCTGGATGTCAACAACTTGCTCTAAGCTATTTTCCTAGTATTCTACTTTTAGAATTTAATTATTTCAATAAACTCAATTATATGGCACTGTTACATTAAGACTGTTACCTAGTTACATTAAGAACTATAAGCTTCAAGGAAAAGTTACAAAAGTTTGTTATCCCACATTAATCCTCAAAGCCAGCACACACAAAAGGCAGGAGTGTATTAAGCACAGAATGTTCTGGGTTGGANCATGCAGAACAGACTTTTCCCATGAAGATTCTTTATGAAGTAACTTTCACATTAAAAATGCAAACCTGTGGGTAGTGCTGAAACCCAGGATGGTGCCCTGGATTACTGGGCTGCACAGGAGCAGGTGGTGCTGCATTTTGGTAGCCAGGTTGCAGTGCTGGGTATCCATAACCAAAGGGTTTAGAAGCTTTGGATGTCTGGGGGACTGATGGAGCATGAACTGGGCTATTGGTCACAGAACGTGTCTCTGGAAGGACAAAAGAAAGCCCACAGGAATGGAATATACTTAGTATTTCTTTCTTAAATTAAATGTCAATTCCTACATGCTTAGCAAACAACACTTTCATTTACAAGTGTTTACTATTAATAAAAAGGAAAAAGCTATTTTACCATGAAAAAAGAACTTCTAAAGTATTTCAACTGACTAAAGAAATAAAACCTGCTTAGGACCACATTTTATTCCAGGAATTACACTTTATATAAAGCACAAGAGAGACCATTCATGTTTAGGCTCTCCTCTACCACTTAGGATTACAGTTAAAACATAAGGTAAGGTAACAGGACTGTTCTAGACACAGAGCTTTTATTGAATTAATACAGTGGAATTTATTTCTTCTTTGGACTCCACAGTTTAGATCCACTATTTTTAAAGCCCAAATGGAAAATAACAGCCCTAAATTCACAGAACACTTAACAGTTGTAAAGAGATGGAAGCAATCTTTAGAAATGTCTGCAAATGTGCCAATTATTACAACAGCAGATTAAAAATGGGTAGTTTATTAGCTGAGAGATTAGAATCTGTAACCCTGCAGCTGGGCCTCTGCTGCCTTTGCTGCATGAACTAGGTGCCTTTCTCCCAGAGTATTCTCTTAGCACTACCCCCAGTATTAGAACAGAATGCATGGCTTATACAGGGAAGCTTTAATAGATGTTTACTCCAATTTCACTGCTAACTCTCCTTTTTTATCATTTTATGTTCTCTCTGATATTGCCCCCACTCCTTCCATAGGCATTTCCTTTCAACTACTAGTTAATTAACAATAAACATCACCAGAAATAGGGGAAAAAAAATAACAAGCAAACATTTAAGCCTGCAAATGAACAATTCAGAATTAACATGGGATAAACAGCTTACCTGGATAGCCACCTCCTTCCAGGGCATCATAATTGTTCAGAACAGGAGAGGCACTGCTTGTAGTAGAGGAACTATCAATTGCTGGGGGAGGAAAAGAATTTAAGGTCAGGTACTTCAGAAATGGCAGTTTTTGAGAAATAAGAGACTGAATTTGTTGGGGTTTTTTTTTTCTAAAAATCATTGGTAAGAAACTGTCAAGAAAGGTCCTGGGGAAAACAAAAGCAAAACACACAAATAAAACAAAAACAACCAACCAAAACCACTTCAGCCCCAAGACTTGAAGGCTGCAAAGAGGAGGTGAAGGAAGAGTGAAATAACATATTAAAAACAAACAAACAAGGAAGCACATGCCCAGCAAATAGCAAGAGAGATCAAATGGATAAGGACAAAAACAATGAAAAAAGTTGTTTCTAGGAATATTCTATTAAGCTGAAAGTTCTCTGTAGACTTGGATCAAATGAAGTAAAACAGTCTCTTTTCACAACTTCCCTTCACAAGATTCCCATCATCTTAACATTATGCACCACCCCCATCTCCAAACAGAACTGACAACTACTTAATTATTTCCTCCTTGCTGTGCTGTTTTAATTCAGAGCTTTTGTTTTCAACGTAAGGATTCCATTTTCTACTGAACATTATAGATAGTGAGTTTTGATCTCTTGTCAAAGTAGCTAAGTAACAAAAGTTAACCATCCAAAAGTGAAAAAGCCCAAGGGCATGACATAGTTGTGAGCACTGAAGAGATTCCAAATGCTTCATTTTTAGTTTACCCTATGCATGCATCTTGAATATCTTNGGTTTACTGCACCTTCAAATATTGTCCCCTCCTCTGACTGGAACAATGAAAAGTGTCTGGCATAAAATTGGTAAAAAAAACCCAACAGCATTGATTTTCTTCTAATATTCTACTAATAATTCAACATAACACTCAGTGTTACTCAAATTGGTAACATGAAGCCATCCCACTGTTCTTAATTATGACCTGGATGTCAACAACTTGCTCTAAGCTATTTTCCTAGTATTCTACTTTTAGAATTTAATTATTTCAATAAACTCAATTATATGGCACTGTTACATTAAGACTGTTACCGAGTTACATTAAGAACTATAAGCTTCAAGGAAAAGTTACAAAAGTTTGTTATCCCACATTAATCCTCAAAGCCAGCACACACAAAAGGCAGGAGTGTATTAAGCACAGAATGTTCTGGGTTGGAAGGGACCTCCAAAGATCAGGTCCAACACCCCTGCCAGAGCAGGAACAGGTATGTTCTCAATCAGTACAAGGTATGCTCTATTACTTCCATCTGTCACAAGGGTAGAAGTCTCCAAAAGCTTTTCATACTATTTTTATACTCATATATCAATGTAAAAACTACGAAGAAAAAAAAGTTCCCATTCAAGAAACTAAGATGGTGATAAACTCAGAAAACCAGGGCATTTGGACAAACACAGGCAGAATCCTCCCAACCAAGAGTGTAATATTTCAATCAATCAGGACAAACTACTTCTTAAAAAAAAAGTAAACAAATTCTACAGTTCACTACAAAGCAAGTGAGTTACAACTGAACCTCTGTGCCTGACCAGAGACACACAGCTTAGAAAGAGAAAAAACCACCACAGATTAATTTACTGGCTTAAAAAGCAGACTTATTACCTCTCAATATTTACTTTATGATCTTAATTGTAAGAGTTCCCTATGTGTAAACTGAGAAACAGTAAATGCTGTTCAATGTAACAGTACAAATGGCATTGAGCTGCTAATAAGCAATTAGTTTCAACTCTAGAGCTGGTTATTTTCATTTGAGTTTAAAACCTACTACAAATGAAAATATTTAAAGTATGGGAGTCTTGAAAGTTGTGAATATGGCTTTGTTAGCTACATAAAACATCAGGTGTTAGTATCACCCAAAAAGACCATTTGCTGACCACCACTGAACCCTTTTTTTTTACTATACTAAGTTCTAGTGAACTTGATAAATGAGTCAGAAAGATGTTTTGTCTTGAAGGAAAAAAAGTTTCAGGGGATGGAAATATGAAACAGAACTTGAGTGGGAAGAGAAGAAGATACTGGTGTAAAGCTAAAGCCAACCTGCTTCCTCATCCTCCTCATCCTCTTCCTCATCATCTGAACTTGATGACAAGGGAGCTGGTGCAGAGCTAGCTTGGTTATTAACATATCCACCATACTGCATGCCTGTGGAGTGGAAAGCACAAACAGAAGAGTCAGACAGACAGGAGAGATGAGAAACAGAAGTCACAAATCATTGCATTAAAAGTGAGAGAAATCAGTTGTTCTAGAGAAAACCCCAAAGGCAGAAAGTTAAACCTACAACACAGAGCTATAGTTCCTATGATTCTGTGAGCAGTACAGCAGAAGCAGTTTTTAGTGGGCTAGTTTAGCAAAGTGTTAGCAGCACATGAATTTTGCAGGGNCTTAATTATTTCCTCCTTGCTGTGCTGTTTTAATTCAGAGCTTTTGTTTTCAACGTAAGGATTCCATTTTCTACTGAACATTATAGATAGTGAGTTTTGATCTCTTGTCAAAGTAGCTAAGTAACAAAAGTTAACCATCCAAAAGTGAAAAAGCCCAAGGGCATGACATAGTTGTGAGCACTGAAGAGATTCCAAATGCTTCATTTTTAGTTTACCCTATGCATGCATCTTGAATATCTTGCTATAAACACAGCAACAAAAATATATCTAAAAACATTTCTTCTAGCTGGTAAAGTCTAATTATATTCACGGATTTAGGGGAAAAAATGGTATCTACAGTTAAGTGTCCTCAGATTTTAAAAGAAGAGCTATTCAAGTGTTACTACCTAATTTAATACCAATACTCATGCCTGTTGAAAGACTGAATGTGTAATCACACAAAGGGTAAGAAAGGAAAGAAACAGAACCAATTATTAAATAGTAAGAACTACACAGGATATGCAAAGTTACCTTAATATTTGTGCTTTCCTAGGTGTGGGGATAATATAACTTTTATTGATTTGGAGGGTTTACTGCACCTTCAAATATTGTCCCCTCCTCTGACTGGAACAATGAAAAGTGTCTGGCATAAAATTGGTAAAAAAAACCCAACAGCATTGATTTTCTTCTAATATTCTACTAATAATTCAACATAACACTCAGTGTTACTCAAATTGGTAACATGAAGCCATCCCACTGTTCTTAATTATGACCTGGATGTCAACAACTTGCTCTAAGCTATTTTCCTAGTATTCTACTTTTAGAATTTAATTATTTCAATAAACTCAATTATATGGCACTGTTACATTAAGACTGTTACCTAGTTACATTAAGAACTATAAGCTTCAAGGAAAAGTTACAAAAGTTTGTTATCCCACATTAATCCTCAAAGCCAGCACACACAAAAGGCAGGAGTGTATTAAGCACAGAATGTTCTGGGTTGGAAGGGACCTCCAAAGATCAGGTCCAACACCCCTGCCAGAGCAGGAACAGGTATGTTCTCAATCAGTACAAGGTATGCTCTATTACTTCCATCTGTCACAAGGGTAGAAGTCTCCAAAAGCTTTTCATACTATTTTTATACTCATATATCAATGTAAAAACTACGAAGAAAAAAAAGTTCCCATTCAAGAAACTAAGATGGTGATAAACTCAGAAAACCAGGGCATTTGGACAAACACAGGCAGAATCCTCCCAACCAAGAGTGTAATATTTCAATCAATCAGGACAAACTACTTCTTAAAAAAAAAGTAAACAAATTCTACAGTTCACTACAAAGCAAGTGAGTTACAACTGAACCTCTGTGCCTGACCAGAGACACACAGCTTAGAAAGAGAAAAAACCACCACAGATTAATTTACTGGCTTAAAAAGCAGACTTATTACCTCTCAATATTTACTTTATGATCTTAATTGTAAGAGTTCCCTATGTGTAAACTGAGAAACAGTAAATGCTGTTCAATGTAACAGTACAAATGGCATTGAGCTGCTAATAAGCAATTAGTTTCAACTCTAGAGCTGGTTATTTTCATTTGAGTTTAAAACCTACTACAAATGAAAATATTTAAAGTATGGGAGTCTTGAAAGTTGTGAATATGGCTTTGTTAGCTACATAAAACATCAGGTGTTAGTATCACCCAAAAAGACCATTTGCTGACCACCACTGAACCCTTTTTTTTTACTATACTAAGTTCTAGTGAACTTGATAAATGAGTCAGAAAGATGTTTTGTCTTGAAGGAAAAAAAGTTTCAGGGGATGGAAATATGAAACAGAACTTGAGTGGGAAGAGAAGAAGATACTGGTGTAAAGCTAAAGCCAACCTGCTTCCTCATCCTCCTCATCCTCTTCCTCATCATCTGAACTTGATGACAAGGGAGCTGGTGCAGAGCTAGCTTGGTTATTAACATATCCACCATACTGCATGCCTGTGGAGTGGAAAGCACAAACAGAAGAGTCAGACAGACAGGAGAGATGAGAAACAGAAGTCACAAATCATTGCATTAAAAGTGAGAGAAATCAGTTGTTCTAGAGAAAACCCCAAAGGCAGAAAGTTAAACCTACAACACAGAGCTATAGTTCCTATGATTCTGTGAGCAGTACAGCAGAAGCAGTTTTTAGTGGGCTAGTTTAGCAAAGTGTTAGCAGCACATGAATTTTGCAGGGAATTTTATGTATTGTGTTTGTGTGCACATGCCTGTTAGGAAGTTAAACACACAGACTTTATATGCATGTATTTAATATTAGTTTGTCCACTGGAATAGTTTCAGAAGTTAGAACGTGGAAATAAATTAATTCCTTCCTAGATAAATTCAAATTAATAGTAATGGTTTTATTACACAAACTTCTTCTTGGCACACCTGCCCCTTTTAAGACAGAAATAATTCACACTGGAGTTCTGAACACTGTTAGAAATTAATGACATATATTTCTGCTGGAACATGCAAGAATACCAACATACACCTCAGCAACACAGTCACTGAAATTCAGCTAGATAAACCCCTAAACTTGGTTAGCCTCATTTCCAAATTGGTGCTTATAATTGGTGCCTTACATTTAAATTGGTCTTCACAGACCCATATTTCAGCACCTAAAAACACTAAACCCACTTTTAAGACCTGGTGACAATGCAACAACTGTCAACCTGTCACTACCAAACCATAATCTATAAGGTTTTTGGGCAGTGGGGTTTTTTTGTTGGTCTTTCTTTTGTTTGTGTTTTTTTTTTACAATGCTAAACATGTGAACAATACACAAAAGCAGCACATATGTTATTTTAAAGCAAAGCAAAGCATGCAGCAATGGCTTATAATTCATGTCTTATGTTAATCCATGTTGATGTAATTGCAACACCTCCAAGAAATCTGAAGTTTCTCTTGTCAGGAGGCAGGGTTGGCAAGGATAAAAATGTGCTTGTGGTCAGGCAGAGACATTCCAAATAAATGCAAATGTTCACTGTTTCTCTTATACCTTATGCCCTCAAAAATCTGCAACATTTTTCAGACTCTCGAGAGTTTTGGAGGTTTTTTTTCCCACTGTGGCACTAAGTTGTTTATTTTAACACTAAAAATCATTACAGAAGTGCTGTATGTTTTTCACTGCCTGAAAACATCATGGGAATTAATAATTCCCCCATCAACAGCTTGAGCAAACTGTATCAACCTTTATTTTATTTAAACTACAGGCTAAAAATGCTGTTAGTTTCAGAGATCTTTAAAAAATGAAACCCACTTCAATTTCACTAAGATAAAACAACAACATTGAGATGAAGAGCATCTATTCAGTGACAGTGAAAACAAAACTAGTGTCTCAACACTCTTGAGAAGCTGAACTTTTCTTACAGAGGTTAGTGCAAGAGAGATTGACATTATTTCCCATTCTCTAGTGCTTTAATGCTCCCAGAAATCCAGTCTATTCCCAATACTGCTAAAGCACAGGGATAACATAAGTGAGTCACAGTCCCATCTTTCAGGAAGGCTACTGGATGCACTTGAGGAGGAGGATACAAGAAAATAATTCTCTGGGCAAAACCAGATGATAGCCAAGGAATTTGTGTCTTTTCTCAGATGTAGAGAGCTAAGACAGAACAACCACATTGTAGTGAAGGAGAAAACAACTTCACATCCAAGTAAACTGGAAAAAGTCAGGCTGACAAGAAGAGATGCACTGGAACAGCCAAAGTAAAAGGGGATGGGCACAACGTGAGAGGGTAAAGACAAATACCTAACATACCATGTACACAGGCAGGAGAGTAAAACTACATGGAAAGGGCACAACAGTGCAGACATTCCAAACGAGCAGATGAGAAAGACTGAACTAGTCATTCTACTCCTGCTATTTGGGAGACTTTGGAATGGGGTTTTTTTTGGAAAACAACCAACCTTCTGCTAAAACTCCCCCTTTTCCAGTCACTGGTCACATAGACTCTTGATAATGATTTTGAGCACTAGGCACATGACATTGTTCTGGACAAAATTAATGCCTAATTCTACCTCACACACAGAGTGTTCTTCTCTAAGAATTTTAAGTTCAGAAAACACCACCAAAAAAACCCAAACAGAACAACAAACAGTGCAGTAAACTAGATTTGGAATACAAGACACAGAAATATGTAACAGTCAAGAGGTGAGTCAAAACATCAGGGCAGAATTGGCAAGGCTGAAGAAGGTTCAAGACCCAACTGATTCCTTGTCAAGAGGCTCCCAGTGTCAGAAAATGATCGAGTTTATACAAAAACTCCTCTGTTCCCCCATGAGGGCTCTTGCAGCAGCTTTCCACAGGAGCTTACAGCTAGGGAATAACAGTTCAGAATTGAATTCTCAAGCCTGTTCTGTCTCCCAATGCAAACTTCCAGTTTATCCCTCATTTTTCAATACAGACTTCTTCCAAGAAGTTAAAATACTAAGCAACTTTTTAGAAGAACAAGGCAATTAGAAGAAGGTCTTCTTGATGAAGAGAAATGCAAAACTGCCAACAAGACAAACAAGCCAAAGATGATAGATGGCCAGAAAGAAATCAAACAGAAGAGCTAAGAGAAGCTAGAACCAGGGTGATATAAAACAAAAGCACCAAGGGAGCCTGATGAGATAGAAGAGATGTACTCAGATAAAAGCAGAGGAGAAAGCCTCCAGCATTCATGTGCAGAAACCTGTACTTGAACTCCCCAATCCCTTTTAGTACCTTCCTGAAGGGCCAGCTCTGGTGACTGTGTGACAGAAGGTGAAGAGTGTGGCTTTGCAGCAAGGCTTGGAGCAGGTGTCCTCACCGAGGAGATTCCAGCTGGGGAAGCAGATGTTCCAGCCCCAGGTTTGGTAAATGGAATGCTCTGGCTCCCAGGGGGCACGGGCTGGGAAGAATCCACACCACCTGAAAAGAGCAGAACACAGGAGCATTTGTATCTGCACAATGACCCACTGCAAGCAGTCACAGTAACTCCAACAAACAGGGCAGTACTTCCCAGAGAGATGCCTTCAAACAACTATAGATAGAAAAGTTGTTTTTTCAATTAAATACCTATCTTCAAACTTCATTCGGATGAATTAATTACTCTAACAACTGACAGCAAAAATGAAAGTATGATTCATTAAGATAATGATTTATTAAGATAAAGATCAACCAGAAACTAAATTGCTCCATCCCCACAACTCCAGGCTTTCCCAGGTAAGAGGAATGCAGTCCATGTGGGATACTCCCTCTCAGTGTTTCTCCCCCAGGCAGGAATCCTGAGCCAACTGTGCAGCAGAACCAGCACTGTGCCCCCCTCACAGGGCTGGCACTTGGCAACTTTGGTACTCAGTTATGAGACCCATATTCCAAGCAATCTGTTCCAGTCAGCCCTGAGTATCCCACAGAACTTCTGATGTGTTTTGAACATCTGGACTAGATATAATCTGCTTAAAAAAAAATCAGATTAGTGCTTGGAGAGATTTAACACAGTCCAGTTTAAATTCCTAACAAATATGGACAATCTAACTTCAATTAAGTTCATTTTTAAGAGTTGCACTTTATGAATTGAAAAAATAATCACATTATGATTCTTGCTAAAAAAAAAACCCACAACCTGACAGATCAAGCTGCTAAAAAAATGAATAGGAAGGAAATTTAACCAACACTAGTCAGTAAATAGACACAGAAATTAAGCAAGAACAAAATTAACTGTTTCTGTACTGATTTAAGTAACAATATCCATTTGAGGGATTTTTCACAACTGTTAACAAAATTATAGTATCTATTTCTCCAAAAATTTCTATTGAAATTCACTTGCCATAACCTCTGCTTCCACACCTTCTGCCTTGTAGACTTGTTAGGGTATCTACACAGCTTCCTCAAGCAAGATATGCAATTAACAAGAGAAGTTTTTTTGTGACATTATTGTGTGCACCCAGGTTTTGTAGCAGAGAGGGTTTGTTGGTTTGGTTTTTTTTATGGGTTTACTGTATTTTCCACACTTCCCTGGAAAGTTTTGAAAGCCATAAGTAACCAAGACCAAAGTTGTAAGAATCATCACGAGGTAATCTATACTTATGGTAATTTTGCTATCAATTTTTTACCTCTAGCCAGTCAAATGATTGCACCCTATCATAAGTACTGATCAATTTAGGATGGTGTGCTTTAGCTCAAAACAAAGCTGGACTGAACACCAGTTTATAATGCAAGTTTCCCATCAGCTTATCCAAGCCAAGGCCAATCAGCCCATTCAACATTCCCACCATGAGAATCCAAGAGCTTTCTCAGGCTGCAATAAACATAAAACCCAATCCCAGTGACACCCTGATACAGATTAGATCAGCTTGATTTAAGCTTAGCTGGTTTTCCCAAGCAAAGCTTTCCCATTAACAAAATCATGTTGTTTCCCACATCCTTGTCATAGCAAACCTTCAGCTACAAGGACTCCTGAAACAACTCCAGTGTTCAATTTTATCTGAAATATCTCCAAGAAAAAGGAAACGTTCTACAGCTGTCCACTATCTCTCAGCAGAACAAGGGAACAGTCTTGCACAAGCCAAAACAACATGAAGTGAGAAAATCAACGGTATAGAAAAGGAAAATTTTACTGCATTATTTCACTCCCTCAGAGGGAAGGCAAGAAGTTTCCATGTGAGGGACTTGCACACCTCTAAATCCATGTAGGCTTCTATTTTTTTTTAACTTTCTGAAAAGTGTGTGTTGATTTAAGTAAAATCTGACTAATCACCTTAGATCCTGACTTTATTTTTCCTTTTTCAGCTAGAGAGTTCTTTAAAGTCTCTCTGTGATTAATAGTATTTCAGAAATTTTGCATTCCTTCAAAGCTGCATGAAAATACTCCCTGCCAAGGCCACTCACATTAAAAATTCCACAAGTAGTGTATTTTCCTGCATCTCTCCATAGAAACCTGTCAGTGATTTATGATTAGCTGCTATTAAGAGGATTGGGGCAACCAAATGAGAAAAGCTTCAAGAATAAGGACAGAATTCCAAATTCCCACACAGAATTTCACACAGTGAACGAGCAAANGTGTGGCTTTGCAGCAAGGCTTGGAGCAGGTGTCCTCACCGAGGAGATTCCAGCTGGGGAAGCAGATGTTCCAGCCCCAGGTTTGGTAAATGGAATGCTCTGGCTCCCAGGGGGCACGGGCTGGGAAGAATCCACACCACCTGAAAAGAGCAGAACACAGGAGCATTTGTATCTGCACAATGACCCACTGCAAGCAGTCACAGTAACTCCAACAAACAGGGCAGTACTTCCCAGAGAGATGCCTTCAAACAACTATAGATAGAAAAGTTGTTTTTTCAATTAAATACCTATCTTCAAACTTCATTCGGATGAATTAATTACTCTAACAACTGACAGCAAAAATGAAAGTATGATTCATTAAGATAATGATTTATTAAGATAAAGATCAACCAGAAACTAAATTGCTCCATCCCCACAACTCCAGGCTTTCCCAGGTAAGAGGAATGCAGTCCATGTGGGATACTCCCTCTCAGTGTTTCTCCCCCAGGCAGGAATCCTGAGCCAACTGTGCAGCAGAACCAGCACTGTGCCCCCCTCACAGGGCTGGCACTTGGCAACTTTGGTACTCAGTTACGAGACCCATATTCCAAGCAATCTGTTCCAGTCAGCCCTGAGTATCCCACAGAACTTCTGATGTGTTTTGAACATCTGGACTAGATATAATCTGCTTAAAAAAAAATCAGATTAGTGCTTGGAGAGATTTAACACAGTCCAGTTTAAATTCCTAACAAATATGGACAATCTAACTTCAATTAAGTTCATTTTTAAGAGTTGCACTTTATGAATTGAAAAAATAATCACATTATGATTCTTGCTAAAAAAAAAACCCACAACCTGACAGATCAAGCTGCTAAAAAAATGAATAGGAAGGAAATTTAACCAACACTAGTCAGTAAATAGACACAGAAATTAAGCAAGAACAAAATTAACTGTTTCTGTACTGATTTAAGTAACAATATCCATTTGAGGGATTTTTCACAACTGTTAACAAAATTATAGTATCTATTTCTCCAAAAATTTCTATTGAAATTCACTTGCCATAACCTCTGCTTCCACACCTTCTGCCTTGTAGACTTGTTAGGGTATCTACACAGCTTCCTCAAGCAAGATATGCAATTAACAAGAGAAGTTTTTTTGTGACATTATTGTGTGCACCCAGGTTTTGTAGCAGAGAGGGTTTGTTGGTTTGGTTTTTTTTATGGGTTTACTGTATTTTCCACACTTCCCTGGAAAGTTTTGAAAGCCATAAGTAACCAAGACCAAAGTTGTAAGAATCATCACGAGGTAATCTATACTTATGGTAATTTTGCTATCAATTTTTTACCTCTAGCCAGTCAAATGATTGCACCCTATCATAAGTACTGATCAATTTAGGATGGTGTGCTTTAGCTCAAAACAAAGCTGGACTGAACACCAGTTTATAATGCAAGTTTCCCATCAGCTTATCCAAGCCAAGGCCAATCAGCCCATTCAACATTCCCACCATGAGAATCCAAGAGCTTTCTCAGGCTGCAATAAACATAAAACCCAATCCCAGTGACACCCTGATACAGATTAGATCAGCTTGATTTAAGCTTAGCTGGTTTTCCCAAGCAAAGCTTTCCCATTAACAAAATCATGTTGTTTCCCACATCCTTGTCATAGCAAACCTTCAGCTACAAGGACTCCTGAAACAACTCCAGTGTTCAATTCTATCTGAAATATCTCCAAGAAAAAGGAAACGTTCTACAGCTGTCCACTATCTCTCAGCAGAACAAGGGAACAGTCTTGCACAAGCCAAAACAACATGAAGTGAGAAAATCAACGGTATAGAAAAGGAAAATTTTACTGCATTATTTCACTCCCTCAGAGGGAGGGCAAGAAGTTTCCATGTGAGGGACTTGCACACCTCTAAATCCATGTAGGCTTCTATTTTTTTTTAACTTTCTGAAAAGTGTGTGTTGATTTAAGTAAAATCTGACTAATCACCTTAGATCCTGACTTTATTTTTCCTTTTTCAGCTAGAGAGTTCTTTAAAGTCTCTCTGTGATTAATAGTATTTCAGAAATTTTGCATTCCTTCAAAGCTGCATGAAAATACTCCCTGCCAAGGCCACTCACATTAAAAATTCCACAAGTAGTGTATTTTCCTGCATCTCTCCATAGAAACCTGTCAGTGATTTATGATTAGCTGCTATTAAGAGGATTGGGGCAACCAAATGAGAAAAGCTTCAAGAATAAGGACAACCTTCCAAATTCCCACACAGAATTTCACACAGTGAACGAGCAAAAACTACCCAGCAAATTTTTGTATGTTTCCCAAACATACCTGGAAGTTCACTATCCTTAAAAAAAAACAAAACCAACAACCCATACCTGTATTTATTTGGTTGTTTACTTTAGCAACTGATCCAGTGAGATTCCTGGAGAGGTTGTCCTGAACAGACTGAGCAGGTGAAAGAGTTGATGATGTTGTGTTATATCCCACAGGAAGGTGCTGCTGAAGTGAATGAGGTACTGATGTACTCTGGCTAGAAGCTGTATTTGTCTCTTTGAAGTGTCCAACAGCAGGTAGGCTCTGGGAGGTAAATCCCTGCCCATAGACACTGCCAGCAGCCACAGGAGGGTAGGGAACATTAGGATACAGGGCACTAGAAACTCCAGGCATGGTGTAGTGATCAGAATTAAGGGCAAATCCCTGAGATGCAACTGAAGAGCTGACAGAAGTGCTGTAGTGATCAGCAAATGTTGAGTATGAGGGCTGAGCACTGGTATGCAAATAGGATGCAGATGATATTGCTCCTTGAAGAGGTCCTTCAGCTGAGCCCATTGCAAGGGGAGGATTCTTGTTGTACAAATGCTGGGATTCCTGTGTATTCAACACGTTGGTACCCACAGAAGGTGTCATCCCATGTTGTGCTGGTGCTGAATAGTAAGTAGGATAGTAACTGGCTCTGTATTGATTATCCAGATGGGAAGCAGCAGCTTTATTGGGCACTTGGGAATAGTGTCCTGAGGGCACACTATAGTTTGGAGGATGGGAGCTGTAGCCAGAGGGGAACTGCATCCGACTCTGCACAGGGCCTGAAATAAGAAGAAAATGTCACATGTATGAAGAGAATGTCACATGCATTCAAGGTGCATCTGCCTGGAGTGCAAACTCACTCTGTATTTACTCTAACAATTGATTTCTTTTTGTTTTCTGACAATATTTTTGAGCAGAAAGTGAACAAACCAGATGTAACACAAGCAAAATACAGTACTGGATGTTATTTGCAAACAGAGAGAACAAAAAAATGGATTGTTTCTATTACTGAAAGAGGTTTTTATGCCAAAAACAAATAAGCACAAAACTGATGTTTCTGTCTGAATACAACAGTATTCCTTAAAGAACCTGCACATGGAAAATGAAAAGCTGCAGTCAAAGCAACATGTCAGTGCGTAAAAAGTAGGTGCTCTTTACAAATCCTCAACACAGTGACCAAGATAAATTGCTGCAGGGCAGCTCATTTTGTCTTCTATGTTCTTTTTATTATGCTTTGATGAAAACTGATATTTTTATGAGCTACAGAGTATGTGACAAGGCACATCATTTCTGTGGACTGCCTGATATTACATCAGATATGATACAGCTATCAGAGAAATTGGCCTCTGCAGTCACTGCAACATTAGCTGTTCATTACATACTGGTCCAGCAAGAGGCAAACAAGGATTTGTTTTCTAGAGACCAAACATTAACTATACCCAAGCTGTTTTTCCCAATGCCAACCAATCCATGGCAAAATCAAAAGCTCTCCCTTCCAGTTCTTTGCCCAAACCCTATTTTTTTTCTCTTTTTCTGGTGAATCACAAATGCATTTCCCTGGATAGCTACCCTTCTTAAAAATGCATTCCCACTGAGTGACTGGGGTGTTACTTCCCAGCCCTTGGTGAATAGAAACATAAGCAGAGGACTGGGCCACTCACAGATTAAACAGCAGCTGTGATAATAATTCTATTTACAATGATTACAAAATGTTATTTCTTGTCTTGAAATTCTGAAGAGTCACAGTTCTCCAAGTAACACCCAGATGTTCTATGATTAAATTGCAAGGCAATTTTCATATTAAATTTGTGAATGGAATCCTGTAAGCAAGGAACACACCACCCCAAACTGCTTTCTGATAAAATTAAAAATGCTTTTTCATCACTGACAACCCAAAATGTTGAGTAGGAAAGCAGCTAAAAATGAACAAGTCATTGCTGGGTCAAGAGACAGAAAGACACTTTGGGAGGAAGCATAAGGAGCTTAAAGAAAATGGCACCCTGAGTTTTGAAGGGTATGTAAAATGCTTCTGAGTCACCATTTCCTTGAAAAAGTGGGAGCTGCTTCATTGAGCTCTGTAGTTTATTCTCCTTTAAAGGAAATTGGGTTTGGGTTGGCAAGTCATTAACAGCTAAAAGAACTCTGGCAGACTTCTAAGTCTGAAAAAGCAAACTCAAAAATTCACCACTATCTCATGTCTGTCAAGGCTTCCTACTTGAAGCAGTTATGTGACTTCAGACTGCAAGAAAAGATCTTTTCTCTGAGAAGCCTGGGTATTTGTTCTACCAAAATATGGGGAATAAACTAATTATTTTATTATTCAGGAAAAGGTTTAGAAGCACCTGACTTCTAAATAAAAGGCTGCCTATCAAACAATCTCCTGCAAAGTATGTAGCTCTGGTTTAAAAACACACACCATGAAGTCAGATTAAATACCAATCCAAGTTTAAAACTATATATGAACAAACAAGAGTGTAAATCCCATGAAGATCCCACTAAGACAGACACCCCTGACATTTGAAAAATTACATTTTTTATTTCAAACTCCTTGTCTTTTAAAAGCAAGATTTACAATTACAGAAGAAAGATCATTCCCATTATTTGAAGTGAGGGGTTTTTTTCATTTGATTATAAAGAATCTGAATAGAAAGTAATTTCTGTAGTGCAATTAGTAGCTGAAGCTCCAAATGATGACTAGATAATTGGACAGTTCTCAACACTGGAAATCTGGGGACATCTTCAGAGTCATTTTGAAGTTTGGTTAATTGCCCTGATGTCTCAGGTACTCTACCTTCTCTCAAAACACCTCCAGGAGAACAGCTGCAATCCTTAGTCTTTTAGCAACATACCTGGGTGGAACTCTCTCTGCAAGGAAAGCACCAAATCTCTCCTCCTACAGGCAAATTAACACTTTATAGCATTTTAATGTACAACTACATGGGCATTAAGAGGTAAATCCCAAAGGTCTTATCACTTTCTAAGTGAGGAAAAAGCCACCACCCAAAAAAACAAAAAGAAAGCAGTACTGTGGCTCTCCCACTGTGTGAATTTGCTTGCTAGTGTCACATAATTTGGTATTTATGCCCATGTATCTCTTACCTGAATAATAATTCATCCATCTGCCATGTAGATGTACCCTACACCATGGAGTCTACACCACCAAGGTCCTTCTTAGCCAAGAACACCTGTTATTCTGCTGGAATTTTTAACATCCCTTTCCCTGCCTCCAGAGCTGAGTCAATGCAGCAGCCTCACCTAGCCCTGAGGGGATGGACAGGGCTGGCAAAATTGCTCTGCCTCTTCACTGCTGGCAAACAAGCCAGCAAGACAACCCACTGCTGAGTGGCTCAGCCATGGAATTCACCTCCAGCTCCTTCAGCTTCCCTCTTCTGCAAAGCACTCAGGGATTTCAGATCTCTCAGACCTCTTAAATGTAATGAAAACACCCAAAGGATGTGAAGTCTGAGGAGGGATGGAGACCAAGTCTACCTAATGCCACGATGAAAATCATGGTCCCTAAATGCTAGTAGAGATACCAGTGATACCCTTACTAACCAGTTCTAGAAAACACTAGGCAAAAATCTTCTGGAGGACCACGGGGATTCAATACAGTTATCCTCTCAGCATGACATTTCAGTACATTAAATTGTTAGCACTGAAATTCTCCATCACTCCTGGAAAAATACATCATTTTTCAGTACTGATAGAAGCAACATTGTTATGTTGGTATCAGGAAACAGATCATTTTGCACTCAGATACAAAGCCAGCTGTAAGGGTGATACAATAAAACCTCCTTGAACTTGCAAGGCTTTATTCAGAACTGTATTTAAAGACCTAGACTTAGGAACACCAGCCCAAAAAATGGTGGCTTTTTTGTTTTTTTATAAGCAGTTAATTTCAGTATAGGATCAAACTGAGAGCACTGCTGAGAGAGAAGGGGAAAAAAACAGAAACAAGAAGGGTTTTTTCTGTTATTTGTTAAAAAAAACACTTAGTTATACTAAAGCTAAAGTCAATAAGTGCCTCATCTGGACTTGTTCATTGAATTGGGCAAAGTAAAAAATAAAAAAGTAAAAAAAAAGTAAAACCAAAGATTAATATCTTCTTTAACAACCCCTATTTCATCAGATGCCAGTACCTACTAAGTTTTACCCCCAAAAATCCCACATTTTCTAAACCACAGAGCACTCTGAACATCTGAAAGGATGCACTAGTGCTTTCCTTCAGCCAAGACAGAAACAGCTGTATTCACTTGAGTATATTGCATTCAAATTCCATTATATTGCCATAAAAATAAGTTTCAAAGCAATGACAATCTTCTCTGAGAAATGTTGTTTCTATTGGACACAAGATTTCCAGTACAATTTATTCCCCTCTACTCTCTCTGAACAGTGAGTACATTGCTCAGTGTTTCACAGAAAATAATTCATCTTCTGTAAGGTTTTAACCAAGCTGTTAAGAACAGCAGCAGCAGCATGGAACTCCATGTTAATTAAAATGACTGTTTCATTCAATAAAATATATGAAGAGAAAATATTATGTCAGTTTCTATGAAACACACTTCCAGCTTATTGATGTGTAGTAGCTGTATCCAGATAATGATGTCTTTTATTCAAACCTAAAAAAGGTGTCATTTTCTGAAGAATTTTGACAAAACTCAGCATTAAAATAATAATGTTTGGACACACCTGAGGCATTAGGATCTCCCTAAAACCTAACATTTAATTATCTTCCTTTTCATTCACTACAGCAACTTTTGCATTATCTGCAAACTGACTCAAGAATTATTTTATAGGCATGTAAGTGCCACTTTGGACGTGAGAAATATTCAAGAGTAAAAAATTTTGAAGTCCTGTCTCTATATATTGATCTGTTCAGAAAAAAAACTCCTGTGCACTAAACAGCCTGACCAGAAAATACAGAGTTAACAGCAGGAGCTAAAACTCTATGTAAGCAAAAGGCCAAAAGATACCAAACCATCATTAGCTAGGGGAGAAAATCATCCAGGCATTCTGAAAAGTTAACGAGGTGTATTAAAAATTAACTGATTTTATAGCGCACCCACTTAAAAAGGAACTACGTGCTAATTATTTTAATTCGTAGTACGGTTCCTCTCAATCTCTCTCCTCCGAAAAGCGAGTCAGGACTTTGTGGCTTTGAACTGCTTTACCTTTCTTTTCCACATTTCAATCTTCAACTCAAACCTCAAGATCCAAGCCAAGCGTCTGCCCACCTACTACTTTAAGCCCGTAAGAGTTGCTAAGCAAGAACTTTCATCTCCAGGAGCCGGTTTTCTGCCCGTTCTCACGTCCGGCTGCCAGAGCCGAGGCCTGGCAGAGAGAGCCGAGCTCTGGAGGTGCCTTGGCCTCCAGAGCGCTCCCGAAACGTCACAAAGCAGGCGCCACAACACCCACAAGACCCCCAGCCGGCGGGGAGAAGAAGAAACGAGACCCACCCCCCCCCCCCCCCTCGCTCCTTTAGCGAGTTTGGGAGAGGCTTCGCCTTCCTCAAAGTTCAGGACGCAGCGGGGGCCTCGGCCCCGGCCCGGGACACGCGTTTGTTTCCCCAGCGGCTCCGGCGGCTTCTGCCGCCTTTCCCAGAAAGGGATTCGCTACCTGCCGCCTCCGCCGCGGTCCAGCGGGCCTCCCTGGCACCCACCCCCCCCACCCCCCCCCCCCCCCCCCACAGCGGCCGCCTCGACGCCCCGCCACTCCCGGCGGAGGGAACAGCGACCGGCCACCCCCCGCACCTCCCGCCGCCGGCGCCCGCAGGGTTCTTTCCCCCACCCGCCCTTTGGGAGCAACGCAGCTCTCCGCGGGCACTCCACGGGGTGGCCTCTCCACACCGCCGCGGCCGCCGGCTCCTCACCGTTCTGGTAGCGAGGCGCACCGCTCGGAGCACCGCTCGGAGCGGCCGCGGCCTCCCGGGAGGCGCCGGGCCCACCCGGGTAAACGGCGGCGGCGACACCGGCGGGCCGCGGAGGCAGCCCGGCGGGCGCGGACATGGCTTTTCGCAGCGATTCCTCGCTCCGGTCCGCTCCTCTTCCTCCTCTTCTCCACCCGCGGACCGGGTGTTCGGGGGCGCGGGGAGGACAGAGTAGCTCACGGAGGGGCCCAAGCGCCGCTCCCGCCGCCGCGGCCCAGCGGCCCTTACCACCCTACAGCGGCCCCTGGCGGCGCCTCCACCGCCCGGCCCGGCCCAGCCTGGCCCGGCCTAGGGGAGACCGGGAACTCCGCCTCCCGCCTCGCTTCCGCTTCCCGCCGCCCCGCTGTGCCCCGCGTTCCTAGCGCAAGTGGCGCCCTGACCCATTCAGTGCGCGGAAAGTCTCTGCATGGTGGAGATGCGGCGCCAGGCCCGGCTCGTCCCGCTTAGGCCGTGGGTGCTCCCACCCGTGACCCTGCGGCTGGCTTCTGTGTCCCTGCTCCGAGCACGTACAGTGCGCTGCACACACACCTCCCAGCTTTGTGCTTAGGTGAGGTTTTCCTGACTGCCTGGGTGATCTCTGCTGCCTGTACATTAGGAGTATACATACCCTGGGACACGGGGTGTGGGGTGTGTGCTCTGCGTGGGGAAAGACACCTCCTAAGGTGAGAACGAATATACACTATATATTCCCTACAGAATATACACGATATATTCTCTAAACAAACCTTCCCGTCAGTTACTGTTGGCAAAGGATCTCCATTCAATTCAGCACCGTCTGCAGACAAACACTGAACCATAATAATTTTGGCTGTTTGTGTGTCTGTCACTACCTTCTATCATCTGTCATACACTCAGATGCTATTCAAGACATTGAATTGCTTAAGTTCTTAATTATGCACAGAAACTGAAGGTATCATAACATGTACTGATCATATTGGCAAGAAACACTGATGGACCCTGACTTGTTACATATATTTGACCAGCTCCTTTCTTGTTTGTATGCTGTTTTTTCTACTGGTTGTTAAGCATGTCTGTCATTAAATACTTCTTTAATTACTTTGCCTGTATGCTAAGCATATGGTCCAGCTCTGTTGTTACAAAGCATGCAGGGCATCTTTAGAATACAGTCAGTTCCTCCAGCATTTAAACTTTCTCAGCCTTCACACCCTAACTAACAATGCAGAGGTGTCTGCACAGGCTTCCACTAGTCCTTTGATAAGACTAGATTCATATCTGGAATAAATAGTTTCTTCTCCATGTCCTAATAAGCTAGGGCAAGAAATAATGGGCTCAAAATGCAGGGAAGTTCAGGTGCAGGTGACCTCTTGGAAGTCCCTCCCAGGGCTATATTGTTGTGATAGGGTTGACAAATTCCCCTGTTAAAGCTTTTCTTCTTTGTAACCTGTTCTCAATCCCACATAATGTTCTTATGTGAAAAGAATATGTAACAGCAGAATAATTCAGAAATCTGGACAACCAGTTGGCTTGTTTTTTCCTTCTCAGTGCCATTTGATATGTATAACTATTGTCTTGTACTGCAAGTATCTTTTGTCACAGTGTGTGACACGTGAATCTGTGTTTTGAAAAGGTTTTCCCTTTCCAAAGTCTTGTTTCCCTTTGTACTGTGAGACCAGAAATACATTCTGTATCACAATCTGAAAATTATACATCAAGTTATGATCCAGCACAGGGGAATATAACTGTGCTAAAAGCAAGAAGAGGCAATTGGGAGTTTTCCCTTTTTTTTCTGAATGCTTTTACAAAATCTTTTAGGTAGCTTAATTAATTATTTTCTACAAACAACAATTACACTGTGGTTCAACCAATTCATTTCTAGGAAATCCAGATGTGTTGGCAGCTAGAACCCAACCTCTAATGGAAATCCACCATAAACTCAAATCCATTAGTTCTGCTTTCCTCATGTATAATTAATCTAAATGCATCAGCAAGAAATGAGTATTAATGTCTGCTGTTTATGTTATCATGCAGCAAATAACCCAGGAGCTGGCTCACTGAGGCTGTTTCTTCCACTTTAGTAACAACTTTACAGGAATTACAAACTCTTTGGCCAGTTGATGAGGCTTAATTACCAGGAGATTTGTTTTGACCTTTGGTGCAGGAAGTTTTGCAATGATACAAAAAGTCCCTCTGTCATTTGGGGGAAAAACATGGAAGTGTATCTCATTCCCTGTGATCTGATAAAAGAGGCATTAAATATCCAAACCTAGAGAGCAAATGTTATTTTTGTAAGTAGGAAAATCTGGGAGCAAAATCATACACTGAGTTGGAAATAGTTTTGAGCTTTAAGCTAAATCTCTTCCACTTTGCCATACATTTCAGAAGAAGAAATCCAAAAGTGGGTGCTTTTATCATCTCCAGCAACAAAATATAGCTGTGGGTCCCCCTTGCTCTCTAATAAATTTCTATTATTCTGCTTTTCTTACAGGAATTGAGCCAGTTCAGTGCAAAATAATAAAGCTTCGTGTTTTCACAAACAGAAATCCCAGATGAAGTTGGTATCACTGTACTTGGGGAAATGCTGTAGTCACAGCAAAGCAACTGCTTTCCAGAATGGCAAAGGTAAAGCAAGAGTTTTGATGATCCCTGCATCCTCTGGATGAGATCCATGCTACACTTCATCTGGAGCTGGCTGCTTAGTAGAGAGGCCCCAAGGTAGTGATGCTCCACTATAAAAAAAATCTTTCAGAGATCTCAAACCTACCAGAGAAATCAGTGGGGACACAGCCCAGCTTTCTTACAGATGCACAGCTTTACTTTCCAGGTGGTTTATTTATGATCCAGGTATTCCCAGAGGAATTCTGTGGCTCAGCAATGAGCCAGGGCTCTGTATGTTCACCTGGCACATGTTCAGGTTGGGTACACAAGACTGAACTCTGATTTTCCTGAGCTTTATTCCTTTCACTTTTTTGTTTGGTTGGTTTTTTGGGGGGTATTTATACCTGTAATGGAAAAGACTTAGAAAGCAGCAAGATCTGCTGGCTGTGATTCCACCAGCTCTAAGGAAAACCTTAAGCAGGCACATTCTATATGGACATCATCTTTACTAACCTAACCAGCCACCTTGGACTACCTTGGCATCAACAACAGCCTAATTGTCATCATCCTAGGGTGACTGTAAGTGATGTAAGAGGACTTCAGCTCTGCTTTGGACCAAAGTGAGCTCTGCCAGCTGCTGCAGCTGGTAGTTGCTGGGTGTAGCTAATCCCTGTGTCTGGTTAGTTCCATTCTCTAACCCCTGATGATGGGTGTTGTCCCTGCTCACATTCTCACCTGTGCTACCCCTTCAAATCTGGAAATAGGACATCAATTCTTAGTTCTACTGCTACTCCTGATTGGCAATCATTGCCTGGTAAGCCTCTTGAGTGTGCAGTGTAGATAAACATCTATCTAAACCCAGACTTGCAATACTCCTGGGTGGTTTCATCACCTGAAATCTTCAGTCTCCAGCATTAACACTCCGAAATCACCAGGTGAGCTGCGACTAAGGAAGGACTTCAGCTATATCCAGACAGCTACATCTTTTCATGCAGTTGTGTTCAAAGGGACACTAGCCACAAAACTTTCCTGTGCCCTTGGAGGACAGCTAAACACAAGAGGGAGAGCCAGGGGAATTGTTGCAGCTGTTGTGCCACATCCCAGCTGTGTTAACCTAGCAATGCTGTGATCCGAACAGTTCAAGCTTAAGCTTGTGAAACCTTCAGTTTTCAGCTATCAAAGTTTTCTGTTTTTCCAGTAATTTTTATAAGACCTGTAAAGCTAATAAACCCCTGCAAGATCTATTACTCTCCAGCAGTTTGATATTTTATAGGTTTTCCATTAAGGTGGAACAATGACTCATCTAAACCACTGGAGCTCCCTTCTTCCTCCCAGATGTGCTGCTTGCCCCCAAAGCAAAGTTTGCCATGAGAAGCATGCTGCAAACATGGGAATTTCTATCCAGAAAAATAGTTTCTCTTGTTTTCTGGATGTCTACATCACTGGGCCCCACTGTATCTTCACGTGGGCAGTAAGAAACCCACAGCTCCAGCCCAAAGGACACTTTCTCCCCTGGGTTAGAGGGCTGTGCAGGCTCTGCTGTACACCACAGGTCCTGAGGAGCTCAGTCACATGCTAAATAGCCTTGGCTTCAAAGGGTTTCTTGTCTGAATGATGGCACTGAGATAGGCTCATGTGAACTGGAGATCAAACCATCCAAAACCAAAATAGAAGATAATTAAACCACTGAAGCACAATTAAAATGTATAAGTACCATGCTGTGGATTAGCATCTTAATGCTGTAAACATCAAGGACTCTGCTTTATAAACTCTATTTTTCTGTGTACATTTGAAACAGTGAAGAAGCTGAAATTGCCTCTGTCCTTACAGGAAGAGACCACTGCCCTTTGAAACTAATTGAAGAATTCAGCTGACAAGATGTTTTGGCAAAATTTGGGAAGCTTGTCACACCAATTATATGTTATTATCTCTGGCTGACCAGGGCCAGATTCTGCACCAACTGCTTCACCCTCTCTTCAGTGGATCTGACTCTGGAGGAAGCACACAAAGCTTTGTGCTGGCAGGAAAAACATTACTCAAAGGCATCATATAAAGTGACTTAATCTTCCTGTACACCCCATCAAGTACTACTTAGGTAAGGTCTATTTTTTTCATGACTAACAGGGCATTGTTTTCAGCTGAGGGAACTCTGAGAGATTTTCACCATGCAGAAAAATGAATACACCTAATTAATAAACTTACAGATTGATTCATACAATATATGCATGAAAGAAACCTCTGCACCTCTGTTGTTGTTTTTTTTTTCTAAGGCTGCAACATTTACCATCCCACAACATAAAATGGTAAAAACAACAGTAAAAGTCAGTGACTGCCTTTCATCAATCAAGTGCCTGCACCTCACTGTTCTTCTAAGGCAGAAATTAGTTTTCACAAGATCAATTTACTTCTGGTGTGATGCTTTTCCTTTAAAAAGAAGTGGAAACAGGTCTCTGCCAGCTTATCTTTTCAGAGCAGCTTGTGCTGGGTGGTTTCACACTCTACTGCAGATAGTGCAGGTGCAGATCACACCTGCAAGGACAAAGAGAAGAGTTTTGTTTGCAAAAGAACAAGTAGCACAAACTGTGGTGTTATATTTGCAGGCAAACTACTCTCTAGATGCTTGAGGCAACCAGGTATCACTGCTTCATAGTGAGAGGCATCTCTGGCTTTTCCTTTGATCTCTGCCTAATAGTTTTCATTTCAACTGAAATCCCAAGTTTGGGGTCAGTTCTAGAAGTAGATGAACATTTGATGACAAATTATTTACTACCTGAAAAAAGCAGTCCTGGCCTGGCACCATTTGGAAATACGATTGAATATTTTTGGGTTCAAAAGTACTTTCTCTATCACTTTTGACTGCTGTAGAATGCAAAATGAGGAAAGGTGATGAAAGGACTGGTAGGAGCTGAAATGCAGCTAAATTATTCATCTCAGGTTCTGCTCCCATAACCTTCCTTTTTCTCCCTGATCTCAAAAAGCCTTTTGTTTTCATATTAGCCTGACACAGGAGATCTGTTTATTCATTTTCACTTTGGCCAAAACACCAAACCAGCATTTTCTTGTATTTCCTTTAGTATTTAAACAAGTTTTCTGCTTCAGAAACACGAGCCCAAAGTTAATTGTATGTTTAAATGCCTTCTAGATTAAGGACATTAAGCACATATCTGTTCCTTTGTAGTATCTCAGAACAAAATGCTGCAAGAAAATTCAACTGGACAGCCCCCACTCCCCCAGTTTGCTTATTCCTAAGAGTAAGGATTATGTTTATAGGAGATAAATTAACCCCATGTGATCTGAGGTCTCTGAAGTTGAGAACACTCATCCATTCATCCAAGAGTCTGGAGCTGTTCAAGAAGCAGTGAACACCATCCTGCAACACTGTGGTTTGGTTTGGTTTTTCTTTCCAGCTCTAGGCTAGACTTGAACAGGGCAATTGGGGTTAAATTTAGGCTTCCTGCTGAAAATTTCATGCTGTTAACTGCCTGTAGCTGTAAGGACTGTTGCTCTTGTTCACAGTATTTGCTTTTTACATCACAGGAGCAAAACCTTTATGTACATGCAAGGTGGAGAGAGCAGAGAAACTGGGCACCTCTTCCCCCATCTCCTTGGAGACCTGTGAGCAGCTGAAAAGCCTGTGCTCAAAGATTTTATTTTACTGTTCCCTAAGCAAATGCATTCATGAAGGGAGCTGGTCAAGCACAGGGGGGACCATAAATAAATTGCCCCCTGGGAATAACCAGAGGCTTTCACATTTCCCAGCTGCAGGAGCCCTAACCAAGAAGCATTCTGCTAGCATGGGACATGAATCTAACCCCAGGATTCACTGTTAATTTGCTGAGCTCATTAGTTCATAAGGCTTTCAATTAGGAAAAGCACTGAGTTTCAACAAATGGCAGGGAATAACACTTAATTATTTAAAATAGATATTTTTTTTCTTTAAGTTGGTAATTTCAGAATTTAAAAAAACAATAATCTAGGATTGACTGAATTGTCTTCCATTAGTATACAGCATGTCAGAAGCAGTGTGCATTGTGACAGCATGACTGGCAAATAAATAACAGGAGAATCAGTAGAATGTCCCATGTAAAGTAATATTAAAACTGAAGCAACATTACCAGTGATCCTGGTTGCTAACAGGGGCTTTTACTTCCCTAGTTGTACAGGCTGCACAATAGTTCAGAGAAAACTGATTGCTCTGCAGTCTCTGCAGCAGGTTCCTCCCCCTTCATCAAGCCCTCTGAGCTAATCCTGCTCCTTTTGTGCTGCAGTGCCTTCTTGGGGCTTTGAGGAGAGATTCCGTTTAGATTTAGATGGGATTTTCCTACCAGGGAGAACAAAAAGCAGGTTAAAAGAGGAGTTTTGGTGGGAAAGAGGGAGAGAGGATGAAGAGGAGAGGGCTTCAAAATCACATCAATGCTTAGCATGTTTCTAATTCTCACTTCAGACTGAAGAGATAGAGAGACAGTAAGTTATTTTCAGGCTTGTCTTTTTAATACTACCTAGTAAGGAGCACCAGCATCCAGTCCTCCTGAACACTGGATCCCCTGGTTCTTCACATGCACTTAGACTTTCTGGGTGCAATGAAAATAGCATTTTCTCTGCCTTTTCTACTTTGCACTAAAAAAAATCTACATTTCCCCCCTAAATACTGTTAATCTTCTAAGTCTTTCTATATTATTCCATCAAAAAAAATCATCATATAAATGTAAATGGTGAATTGTTTAGTGTTCACATATTTGGCTCTGATTATTTGGCCAGTGACTCTAAACTGTGTTATTTTTCCAGGCTTCAAGACCCTAGAGACAAGGTTTGTGTCTTGCTCTGAGTGTTGGAAATGCCAGTCACACAGGGAGTGCTCAATAAATAAATAATGCTGGGTTTGTTACTGCTGTGTGATGTTTCCCTTGCCAGAGAAATTACAATGGAGCAGAGATTAAAACCCATATGAAACAAAAATAAAATAGAAGTGCTCTGATTTATATATGAAGAGGGGCAGGAAACTGAGAGCACACCCCTGCACAGGTTGGATGGGACTTCTTTGCTTCTTTTCTAACTGCTGGAGATGGAATATTTGGTCTGTTTGAATGTTCTTTGGGGAAAGCCAAAGCTCCAAATAGTTGTGGACTGGGGTAATGTAAACATGGATATAATGAGCAGGATTAGGAATGAATTCAGTAGGTGAATTCCCTTCCAAATAATAGATTTGACTTGATTTAGGAAAGTCCTGAAACATGTTCCTGACACTTAATCTTGGCTTCAAGAGTATCTGAGCAGGTGCTTAAGCTGCCTTCAGTAGCAACCATCTCTCAAACAAGGGCTTTTTATGCTGTGCCCAGCAGTGGCAATGGCCAGAGGGAATGCAGTGGGTGTCCAGAGGATTACACCCATCCCCTGAGGGTTGAAATCATGGTACTTGGTTCTGCAGACACTGAGGAACCCAGCTAGGTACAGGTGAGAGCTGAAACGTTCACAGCATCTCTGCTGCATTTAGTACTGAAACCCTACACAGCTCTCCAGAGAGCACTGGAGCATTCTCCCAACTCTTTGGAGACCGTGGCCTATCTACAGCACTTCAGGAACTTCATGCAAAAAGCTTTATTTTTCCAAATAAAGCAGAAAATAAATCCTCCATCATGCACTGCCTACAAAATAAGCAGGTTTTTTCATTGTGGCTGATAAGGGTGAGGAATTTGGTGGCGTTACCCTGGTGTAAATTAGAACAGAATTAGACCTGATGTCTGATTTGAGCCTTGGAGAAACTCTTCCCACAAAGGACCCTCGTGCAGGGCTATTAAGCAAAGCCCACCCTGCCTCTCTCACCATCTGATGGGGAGGTTTATGACCCTCACCTCTCCAGATCTTTCTGTAACTCAGCAAAGGTGAGCCCTGCTGTGCAGCAGGAGTGCCAGTCCCTGAGCCTGCCTGATGCCTTTGGCTGCACAAACAGATGGAGATGTAGTTGAGGGGAAACAAACATCTCCCACTGAGCTGCATTTCCCAGTGAGCAGAGGCAGAGTGGCCACTGGGAGATGCTGCTGTACACGGAATGCAGCGAGCACCAGGCAAGACAAAAAGGATGGGAAAAAAAATCCTTCAAACCAGGCTGAGCTTTGGCACTTTTTTTTGTCTTGGTAGATATTTAGAGGAGAAATTTGAGACAGAAATATTTGTGTTCAGTGAAATAGTAACTCACAGTTTGCAGTGATTTGGGAGAACTACATTAGCACTTAAAAAAAAAAAGGCATTGCCTTTTAGTTCAATACAAACTAACCTAGGGATTTGCTTCTCTGATCTAGAATATTGACCACTGGGGATTTGGGGAACAAAAAGATCTGTGTTTCTCAGCGTGGAAGGGTTTAGTCCACTCGGTCGTATGATTTAAACATGTACTGGAAAACCTTCCAGGATAAAATAAAAAATGAAAATTAAGAGTTGTAATTAAACAGAGATATTAGAAATATGCCTGGGAACTCAAGTAAGGGGATTTTCTGTGTCTAGGCAGAAACCTGATAGGTTTAATGGTGATTCCAGTTTGAAAGGAGGACGTTGGAAAAGCTTTTCGGGAGCTGTGTGGAAGGACTTCCAAAAACACGAAGATGAAAACTGCATTAATGTGTTTAGATTTGCTTGTGGCTGTAGCAAAACTCCAGCTGCTGTGTAGCTTTATCACCCTCCTCAGTGGGAGATGCTGGGAGTGCTTGCATTGCTCAGTTGCCATTAGATAGTATTGTCTTCTGCTGCCTTATGATTGCTGCCATAAAGCCAAGAATGGGAAAATTAGTCAAACAATGTCAAATTTCTATTGTCCTTTGGCAACATGAACGGCTATTCATCCACGGGGGGCCCACTTATCACTGGCCATCTTTTCTCTGTCCCTTTCTCCACATGCTCACTCAGCTTGGAATCTTTGTAAAGGCTCTTTTTGGTTTGTTTTGGTTTATTTCGTTTTGCAGAGCTCTTTGAGGCTGGGAGAAGGGATGAATTTTAGAAGTATTTTGGACGTGAAGTTTCTGCAGTTCTCTCGTCCCCATTTTATAGAATAAGGCTAATGTCTTCATACTTATGTGTTTATTTTTAGATACCCTATTTCCATATTTAGTAAGTAGCTTTGCAGAAAAAGAGGCCATTTATTTGGGTATCTAAATAAATAGACATAAAAATCCAGAGTAGTGTATAAGTAAGTAGCTGGATTCCCAGTCAGACAACATTTAAGCTCCCTGCCAATGAGCCAACTAATGCTGTGGGGCTTTCAAGGGAGAAGACATGGAGATAAATACACACTTAAATGATAAAGTATAAAATATTAAATATTTAAAATATTAAATTAAATTGGATAAGCTGAAAAACTTGATCAGAAAGCCCATTCTGATAAACTCTAAGCTTCCAGGGCAAGTTTGTCTTGTGTAACAGGAGAACATAATGAGAAATAGTTAATTTTTTGTATTTTCTACCCTATCTTGCAAGTATCCCTTGTGTGAAAAGTGTACTCATGAGGCTTCCAAGCATTCCTATGTACAGCAGAAATATTTCCTTTTTTATTTTATCTGAGAAACTGCTTGGAAGGTTGTGCTGTTTCCTTCAGCTGCTCCACTGGCAGGACTCAGCCAGAGGGTCTGTCATCAAAAATTGGTCCTGAGTTGTATCAGTTGCTGGTTTCTTTTTGGGGGAAAAGAAAGGGGATGATCTTCACATCTACACTGTGCAAACATATGGCAGACTAGGTGCTGCTACAGGCAGTGGAAAGTCTCCTTCAGTCACAAGTCCCTGATATTACTTTACCATAAAGTGGGTGCAGATGTTACTGGTGAGGAAAGGAACATTGAAAGCCTTTCAAAGGAAATGTATTTAAGGAGGGATTTGAAGGAGGAAGTGGCAGGAGCTTTGCACGTGAAAAGTTCTGATGAAATGTTTGGAGTTGATCTGTAAATGACAGGACAACATTCAGAACAGTCTCACCAAGCAAATCACACGATACTTGATCTGCAAGTGTCAAGCCTGAAAAGTCCCTTGGCTGCTTGTGAGCATTTCACAGTGAATTCTTACAAAAGTTCATCTGAAATGTGGGCCCTCCTTTGGAAGGAGGATTAACAGTGCTCCTAGGAGTATCAAAATGGGAGACATACTCAGTTGGACAAGAATCTTGATTAACCAGTCTACAGTCATAGGGAGTGAGAAAGAAACTAAAGATAGGGGTTGATGCCAATGCTGCTCTTCTTGCAGACAGGCCCACTGTTATATGAAGCTTTTTCTGTGAGGTTAATTTCAAAGCTAGCACTGGAGAAATGGAAACTACTTTAAAGTGCAGGTGATGGTGTTTTCAGGGCTCAGCAGAGCTTCTTGGAGCTGAGTTGGGACACGTTTCCTTTACCTGGTAGGAGAATTCCAGCAGTACTCTAACCCCTCTCTGCAAAAAAGGAGAACCCTGGAACTGGACCTTTTTGGTTTCTGCATCTACCCTTCTGTGCTGACCAGCAGTCTTTCTAAAACCAAGGGAGATAAGAGCAGCAAACTCTGCTAACACAGCCAAGCCATGTGTAGACTTTGGGGATCCACTCCTCTTAAATCACTGCCTGATTCCTTCTACTACTCAAAAGCCAAACCCAAAAACGAATCTATCTATGGCCAAAGTTTTTCTGTTCCTAAGGAAAAAAAAAAAAAAGCCAGACAGTGGGCTCCATATGCAGATTTGGAGAGCTTTTTTGTTGTTATTATTTTAAGGTGATGTCTTCTGAGTAGCTGCCATATCTCATTGCTGTCAGAGCAGACTAGTCGTTCAGACTGTTGCTGCTGGCACTGTGCCCTGCTGCAGAAAGAGTTTATTTGTATAGGTTTCTGATTCTTCATATGTCAGAGACCTAATGCATTTTATTCATTCTTCTTCTGGCTGAAGGTGGCCAGTTCTCATTCTCCTTTTATAGCCTGCATGTAGTTAACAGCTACCAACTGCTCTCGTGGAATGAGGATGAGGGTTTGTAGAAATTCTCTCTTCTATTACCACAAACAGCTTGCTGGGGCTGTGCCAGCTTCTTCAGTGCTATCCCACTGTGATCCCACCACTTGTGTTTCAGATCCTTTGGTCTCTCCTTTGCTATCTAATTCCATGCACTTGCTTCCCAGAGAGGTCCCTCCACAACACGACACCGCAGAGCGAAGCTGAAATCCTCCATGCTGGGAAGAAAGGGTTGCTAGAGCCTCTCCTATCCTGGCAGACAAGCATCTAAAAAGTGGGAATGTTGGCAGCTTGCTCTTGGATTGGCCATTCTGAGGAAACTAGCTTGATCTCACTCTGTTTTTATGCCTTTTCCAGTCTCAGGTGGACAGTTTTGCTTCTTTTCTTGGTGGGACAGATGAAGAACTGTTGACTAGATGACGACTGCATTGCAGATGGTTGAAAATCAAGGGTCAAGATCTTCCAAATGCTTAAGAAGACAAGTAAGCAGTGAGCTTCCTTCATAATTATACCAGTGGCTGAGCTGCTAGAACACAGAATGTGTGTAATTTGGGCCATTTATTCACGTTCCCAAGTATGACCTGTTGAGCTAACTTTAGGTACTTCTGAAAAAAAAAATCTTGGCCAACTGTCAACAACATAATCAACAAGCAGAGAAGTTAGTTCTAAGTAGACCACCCTGAAATAGTTCTGCTTTTGCTGGCAATTTATACCATTTCCCCCTGGATCTCTCCCTTGAGTGGAATATCCTGTTGGATTTATTGTGGCTTTCACCACAAATATGGTAGCAAAGTCCCCTCTAAATTTTCTCATGAGGAAAGCTTCAGCTGCAAATGAGGGAAGAAGGTGTTACAGACACCATACAGCTTGTTTATCACCTTTTTCTTGAAAGCAAGTATCTTCCACTGTGTTTGAGCCCTACTATTGGATTCTTTATCCTGCAGAAGAGCCAAAGCTATTCATAATGAATCAATGTGTTTTATCCCTGCACAGCCAAGTGGGCTATTGCAGTTGCAGTGGAAAGAAAAATATGCTTTTAGAGGCCATTCAGACTTCTGTGTTACAGCTGGGAGCAGCTCATCTTCTTTTATAGAAGGCAGAGGAGCACTGAATTCACCTAGCAAACCCACGGGGTGGCTTTTAGTACAGATGTTTCTGCTGCTTTAGAGCAGGGGTACTCTAGCATGGGTGAGGATTTGAAGCACAGTTTGCCCAGACCTCACCAAAGACTCAAACTGACATGTAGGAAAACTCTTACTTATTGCCAGACCCTCCAGGTCTCCCAGGAGGCAGCTGCAGTTCCCTGCCTCTGTCCCTGCTCTGTGCTACTTTTCCAGCAACCAAGCCTCACTAAAACTAAGCAGCTGCCCTTGAGCTCCTCTGTTTTGGGAGATTGGGAATGTACCAGTATTCTCTTCCCTGGGGCCATGAAGAGTTTTACAATTTTGTTTTGTTGATGATATCCTGAAATACAAATGTAATCTCTGTCTTCCACCAGGTTTAAAACAGCACTGGACTATTTACTTTCTGATGACTATCATGCAGAAGCATTAGTATTAAGTGCTGGGCAGGGATTACTTGGCCTTCCCTTTCCTGTTGGATGGGAAGTCTCTGTTAAAGGGATCCTGTGATGGAAAGGTTGAGAGTCAGACGACTGGTATTTGATGCTGACACTAAAGTTATAACTAATGAGAAGGAGCAGCT
This sequence comes from Ceyx cyanopectus, assembly GCA_013401355.1. Taxonomy (NCBI): domain Eukaryota; kingdom Metazoa; phylum Chordata; class Aves; order Coraciiformes; family Alcedinidae; genus Ceyx; species Ceyx cyanopectus. The sequence continues at coordinate 47,488 of VYZU01013121.1, forward strand.
ATACAAAGAAACCTGTAACAAGTCCCATGGTAATGGATTTTAGCACCAGTATGGTGCATATGTATAAATTATCCTCCACCAGGCTCTAGTGCTGACATAACCACTCTCAGCCAGAAAATTTCACTAGTAGGATGTGAGGAATTAGTTTCAGCACTGATAGAGATTGCACCTCAGGTGCAAAATGTTTAATGTGGGAAAGCAGTGTTATTTGCAGTAAATATTTTTACAGTAATGCAGGTGAAAAAAATAATAACTTTGCACTGTAAGGATTGGTGAGTTTAACACGAAAATCACATCAGATATTGCCTTCAAATAAAGTCTTGCAGACTCATGTAACACTTACTTTGTTAGTTGCTTTTTACCTTTCTCCTTCTAGACTCTAAGTAAGAATCCATTTTGGCATCTTTTGCATCCACAAGATATCAAATTTGATTTTATTTTATTTCACCATTTACATATTGGTTTCTTTGGGTTTTTTAAAATTATTTACACCTTAGGTTTATTTCAGTTCCAATGCTGTCCTGCATGCTGCAGGTTCCCACAACCTTTGTCACTCCACATGCAGCAACCAGACAAGAATCTTTTCAGGAGTGCACATCCCAGTGAAAAACATTTCTGCTGCTGTGACTCAGGTGTCTATAGGCAGAGTGTGGAAGGAAGGGATTCAACTGGGTAACTCTTTTAGCTGGCTTGGTCAGTCTGTTGTGGTCTCCACTTGGTTAGATTGTTATTTGGTGTTTGAGAGAAACACAAACTCATCATCCCAGAGCTTAGAAGCAGAACTGGATTGTGTTGAAGAGTGGTGCAAGCAGCAGGGTGAGCCATCAAGGCAGGATTTTATGTCAAAACAGCAGACACCTTGGGCTTGGCCAATAGTTTAAATTCACAGAGTGAAATACAAGTTGTGAACCTATTAGAAGGAGTTTCCTACTTCTTATTTTCAAGGAGCTGGGCTCATTTAGAGCAGGTCTGTGCTTGTTTTGTGAAGCTAGGAAGAGGATAGGTTAGAGATATTTGTGTTTTGCTTATTTCTTTCTAACAGATGACTTTTAGATATGAATTTCAGTGGAAAAAAATTAATGCCTATCAAAATTATTTTAGGTTTCAATTTGTTAGTTTATTCTTGCATTAAGAATAAATCAGAGAAACACATTAATCAGTATTAATTTTCTGTTTCCTAACACTGTAGGTAGCTGTAACATAATAGTGGGACAATGACTGGTTATTTCCCTGGAGTTTCTTGAAATCCCTGGGCTGCACTGTAATCTCCTCAAGGTTTAACATGCATTTACTAATAGCATAAGTTCTAGCCACAAAGCATATGATTAAAAAGCGCTGAAAGAAATGTTGATATTTCATTTCCTTTACATTAGCAGTGGCATTCCAAAAAGAAATAAAACTTAAGAGTTCAGGAACTGAACAAGCAAAAGCAAGAGACTTGGGGGGAAAGCTTCAGTTTTCTCTTGTGCAGTTGAGTTTACTTAAGGAAATGTGATTTACTTCCACGTGTGGAGCAGGGCAGCAGTGGTACTTCTCTCTGCAGGATCCTGGAGTACTGGTGCCCATTTCCTGGGGATGTCATTGCCAGACAAGCTCATTGCTTTGCTTCCCTCTGAATTCTCTCCAGTTGTGGTCTGAAGCAAGCTTGGCTAAGCAATAGGCAATATGATATCCACATCTGTTAGTCAAAGCAGTAAAAGCTGATAGGAATGAGTTAATACAGCATGAGTGAATAATGTAGGTGAAATGGAAGACTCTGATTTGTGATCCTTTTCAGATTTAGCAGAGGCAGATGAATTTTAGCTGCCCCCACCAGATGTCCTGCCCCTTTTTACTGTTAGTCCTCCTGTAGCTGAGGCAATGGAGTGGGAGAAGAGGTACCTGCTCCTCAGCAGCAGTGCACTGCTCAGTGTGTAACAAAACCATCACCAGAGGTGCTTTCAGTTGATATATTGGGTTGTGCACTGAGGTGGCAGTGGAGCTGATGTGTTGCCTGCTGTGCTCCCTGCCACCAGGGCAGCAACTTTTGACAAAGGGACAGAGGGGACTGAAAGGGCAGCAAACTTTCTGGATGGCTTTGCTGTACATTCTGAGTTGTGTATCATATTAATCAACTGGGAAATGCAACCTGGTGGGAAGAGGAGTGTAGTGCTACAAACTCCCTACCAGTGACGTTTTAGAATCTTATATCAGTCCTATGTTCTCCCTACGTGCCCTGCTGTCTTCATTGGCTTTGAACTCTTGTTTAACAGGTCACAATCCTATGGTGGAATTCCACTCAAAGTTTGGTTTCCAAAGGCAACTGACAAGGCTGTTAATTGATCACACTCTGCCATTTGCCTGACTTCATCACCAGTGTTCATAGCATTTTGCAAGGAAAATAAAACCAGGTCCTAGCTCCAAAGACTATGTCACAGACCATGACATAGAATTAAACCAAGAGACTGATACAAGTTTTTTTTCAACAGCATGGGAGACAGTTTGTCACAATTCTGTGGCTGTAGAGCAGCTCAGGCAAGCTTAGGAGGGAATGAGTTGAGTATTCCACACTACAGGTGTTCATCAGTGGATCAAGCACTTTGAGAAATCCACCTGTACACTGTCTGAGAGATGCAGGAAAAAGAGAGGGTCCCCAGAGCAGAGACAAAAAAATCCAAAAATATCTCTCTTATTTCTTGTACCAAGGTTTCACAATGCTTTAGGGATCCTGGAAGTTGAAGACTTTCTTCTAGAGCACAATGAGCACTGTTCTTCCTTCATCCTCAGTAACTAGGACAGAAAAGCACCTCCTCTTGCAATCCTTCCCTTGAGAGTGACTCTCCACCTTTGCCCAGACATAGATGGAGAAGCAAATATGATTAGGTAGCAGAGGGAGGGTGAAGCTCACAACTGTAAATAATCATAATGCTCTGAACTACTGCCTAAACATGAGATTTATTTTATGTTTTTGGATATGCACAGAGTTTTCACCAGTGCCCTTTCCTGCCTTTGAAATTGAGCAAAACCAAACTAAACGCAGAATATGTGAGAGCGAGTCCAACTCGCAGAGCAAATGGGGTTAGTATGGGAAAGCTAAATATAGACAGTGTCTCTAATCAGAGTTAGAAGGCCAGGAATGGAGCAGCATGGCACACAAGATGCAGAAAGCTATGCAATTAACCTTAATTCAAGTTCAAGGTTTCAGTCTGTGCTGTTTAGCTGGCTGAGAGTGTGCGTCAAAGTACCCGTGATAGTTTGGTGAGGGCATTGCTATCTGTTGAGATTTTTCACAGCCCACAGCTAAAATCTATTTTTAGATTTCAGCTCTTCAAGATAAGAAAAGAAAAAGAAAAAAGAAAAGAAAAGAAAAATTAAAAACCCCAAAAAGAAAAAACCCAAACCCACCAACAAAACCCGAGCTAAGCCAATTTCCTAACAAAGTCTTAAAACAATATTCATTGCTGGGCTGACAAACTTAATGGCCAGTTACGGATGAGCTACAAAGCTACAAACCCTGGAAAATGAGGCTTCTAATGGAAACTGCAACTCAACCATGTAACGATTGCACTGCAGATGGGCTGTGGTAACACAGAGCCATTCCCTGCCTCAGTCAACTGCCTGCCTCTGAGTTCTGAGGAATTCACCCGCTCCATAGCCATCCTCTCTGAGCCAGGAGGGAATCAGCAGACATCTCCTCGGATGCTAAGCAGCACTATCAGCATGCTGAGTAGCATCGTGGCTCATTTCAGGTCTGGAAATAAGAGAAGGGCTTTTGGAATAGCCTGTAAATTGTTGGCAAACAGTAGAATAGGCCACTAGGAAGGAGGGGAGAGGAAAGAGTAAAGAATCAGCATTTCAGTGGCTTAAACCATGCCCAGAAATAAGGGACAGATGTTTTCTATTGGAGCATCCACTTACACAACAGCTTCATCCCTGCAAAGGCACTGCAGCTTCTATTTATAACTGCACTGTAACACAACATAGCTGAGTGTTTATGGAAGCTTGTTTATTTGCAAAACATGAAGGGGAAAATCAGAGAGAAGAGCAGGTGGGATGTCTCTTGATAAATAGTTCCACAGACAGCAGCAGACTTTTTTTTCCCCCCCTGCCTTCCTAGAAGATGCTGTTACATTCCTGCAGCCAGTGCTGCTTGTCAGTTCTGAAAGCTACTTTCTGCATTTATTGTGAAAGCATCCAGAAGGTTGAGATTTATCCAGAAGGTTGAGATTTAGGCCATCCAAGGCCACGTAATTGAGGGCTTATGTACACTCCACACTCTGCTTCCATGCACAAGTGCATTATGGTGTTGTGTTACCAGATCGTGTGTCCCTGTGACGTGACAATGTGACGTCCTGCTCAGCAACACAGGAAAAGTTGGGAAACCTTTCTGTGTTATTCACATCAGCAGCTTTCAGTAATAAAAATGACACTGCCTCTGAGATGGGTTCAGTATGGCTGCATTAGGATTCTCCTTAGAGCATCCCTCTTGTTGTGATGGCAATGCCAGACTTTGCATGCTTAACCTAGCACTTAGAAAAAGAGGGTGTTTCTGTAGAACCAGATTGTTCTTTCCCTACGTGTACTCAAGTAAGAGAGACAATTCCAGGATTAAGGGTCTCAGCAGTGTCAGTAGGATTAAAGAGAACATTTTTTTTTCAGAAGTCACTGGGATTTGTTAAAAGCCTCTTTCTTTAAAGTGTTATTTTTTGATGCATTCCAGCAAGCAGGGTTTTTACGAGGTCCATTGTATCCTGCCTGCAGTGCCTCAGCTACAAAATCCAGATCCATAGCTGGACCAAAGTCTCATGTTTTTTTCTGTCCTTCATAGAGACAAAAAATTGTGATTTATGACAACCAGACTCCCTAAGAGCAGGATTTAGGAGATGAAGAGTTCCTTTCCAGATACAATCTCAGGTACATGATTTCGCTTATATTTCAGTTTCACCATTTTCAATAAAGAGGTAAATAAACTTTATTAAGTAAAGAACTTTAGTAAGTTTAAGGGACCATATCTATAGGTTACATAAAGCATATTAGCACATATATACTTAAACAGTTATTTAATAATACAAAACAGTTCTGGCACATGTCAGAAAAAAAACCTCCAGCATTTTTCCTTGAGGTTACTCTCTCAACCTTATCAAAAAGCCCAGACATGTTTATTCCACAAGCATCCCTGTTCAACCCTTGTTCATTATTTCTGTCCACAAGGTTGCACAGCCAGCCCTGCCCAGTAAGGCACCAGCATTTGGAAATGCTTTTCCCTGCCTGGAGCCTGAAGTGCCCCATGCTGCTGAAGCTCTCCCTGTGCAATCGGCGGGGGCAGGCAGGGTGTGAATGTGCAGCTCATTAGCTGCTCCCCATTAACTCCCCTGCTAAATGTGCCTTTGTGCTCACAAAGGCGTTCTTAGCACAGATTAGGGCTATCCACGCAGGAAGCTTGTGCATCGATAGGGCTGGGTAAATTCACACCTTAGCTGAATTTCCCTTGGAGACAAGTTCACTGTCTATCCACCTACTCAGCTTGTCCAGCTCATAATGCTGCTTTTCCTCAGTAATTTCCAAATAAACTACCTGCTCAGCAAACCTTCGGTGCCTGCAGCTGCTCTCACATGTGGGACCAGTCTCTGAGCTTTGACTGCTGGAAAAGGTGGATGCCATGGGCTGATAACTCAGCTTTATACCTAGTGCCCTGTTTCCAACTGCAGTTGGTATTCCCTCTATGGCCATTCTCCTCTGTCCCCATTTTCCTCTGACTCCTCTGCTGCTCCTTGGACCCGTTTTAGGATTAGAGTTGTGTGAGAAAAGCAAAGTTTTAATGCAACCTAAGCGTGAACTGACTGACTCAGCTCATATCCAGAGAGCAGCATGCTTAGGACTGTATGGATTGTGTGCCTGAGCAGAGCTGTTATCATTTAATTACTCATTTTACAATAAGTTCAACACTTCCAAATTGTTAGTATACCTTTTGCTGGGTAGAAAGCTGTCCACTGTAACCTAGAAACACTCTAAGCTTCCTTTTAGCACCTCCTCCGCCTCACCACTCACTTTTCTGTGGCTCAGGCCTGTTGGTTGGATGGGAAGCTGTTTGGGACAGAATTGATGTCTTTTATACTTCATCGAGGCTTAGGAGAATGGGGGACCCCTATCCTGTTACACGGGGGCACAGCAGCAGGACCAGGGCTGGTGATTGTGATTGCAGCTGACAACTGAAATAAGCAGCTCTCTGCAAACCTCTCCCTCTCCGGCTGCATTAACATCGAGGGCAGAGGGTGCAACCATGATCCCCATGTTGAAAGCTAGGATCAAACTGGGAGTGTTACAGTCCTATTTTCCCTCCCTTTTTCACAACCAGATGACACACCTTATAAAGAACTTTTTTCCTGCATGCTTTGTGTTATTCCACAGCCCTCGCTGGCGAGTTGAGCTCTTTCTCTTTCCCTCTTGCTAAGTGGGACTTGATGTCTAATCCATACAGTTTCTAGGGCAGGCTCCTCCAAGAGAATACACCATTATTAATAGAGGACATCATTGAGATGCTTGAACAATGCCCCATTGTGAGAATGGAGAGAGGTTGTTGATGGTTCAGCTCCAAGCCTTGAATTCCCTCTGCTAACCCCACAGCTGACCCACGGGAACCTTTTCTCCTTGCCCGCTACCCCTCGCTTCTCCTGAAGAGTCTTTGTTGCCTCTCTGTTAATAAGGCTCCTTGGTATACTCATTTGCATGGTGATTTGCACTTCCAGCTGACAGATAATCCACAGCCAGGATGTTGCTTGAATTCTAGAAATAAACAGAAAGGGTCCAGAGACCTTAAATATTCTATTCAAGGATGAGCTGTGCAGAGGAAAAAGTGTTCCCTCTCCACTCTCTGAACTGTACCTCTTCCAAACGTGGGCTTATTAATGCAGTAAGTGGGAAATTCTGTTCAAAATCCTCTCTGAAAGCTTGATGAGGTGCCCACTTCCCTGTAACTCAGGCAGGATCCTCACTTTTTATCACAAGGCTATCATAAATATCAGATTTTAGGGGAAGTTGTAACCACTGCTAGGAAACCTTTCTGCTCCATAACCACAGATGGAAAGCTCTTTAGGATGGACACCTTGCACTGATTTCCTTGCTGAAAACCTTTGCAAATGCAGGTTTTGGTTTCCTACCCAGAGCTTTGAAGAAATTGCTCTAATAAAATCTCCTCTCTTCTCCTCAAGAGTTTTTTATTTCCCCCAAGAGCTCTCAGTGTCTCAATGCAAGAGAGTCTAGCCAGGCTATTTAGCAGAGCATTTATTTTGTAGAGAGTGAGTGCACCTAATTCTCACTTTTGACCCTGAAGACCTGCACTCAGGCACTAAAATTACAAGCTGCTTTAGTCAAACACAGCTTTTAAATATCCAAGTGAAAAGTGTGTGGATGATGATGATCCCTAGTTTCTGGTTAGGTCAAAGTAAGTAAGATTTATTATGGTCTTAATTTTAATTACGATGTTCCAAGTAAACACTTGTTACTAGTTTTGTAAATGATGTGATAAATAAGTATGTTTCTGAGCTTCAGCAACTTTAACTTCTTTGGGAATCTTGTCCTTTTTTAAATTATTTTTTTCTTCTTTTTTTTAATAACTATAAGCAGGTTAACTATTGTCAATGTGAATCTTGGGATTTATTGATTTGACAGGTTAATATTGACCTCTTGTCTTGGTCAATATTTGCCTAGGAGGATATTAAATCTTAAGTGTCCGTTACAAAAGTCAGCACATATATTGTAACTACAGCAGAAGAAAATTGTAATGCTAGAAGTTTTATTAACCAATAATGAAAGCTGGGTAGAACTAATTATTTTCAGGTTAAAGTCAAATTAATCAAACCACTGGACTGCTTTTCCACCAGTGGTCAAGCATCTTGACCTGCAATTTGGAGATGCTTAGTTTCAATTTTCCACGTCTAATAAAGGGGGAAAGAGCCAAGATGTTTGATTTATAGTTAAATAAAACATTTTGTTTAACCAGCATTTGTTTTCACATGGAAGGTAAGCCCACTGAAGGAACAAACAGAAGAGCACAATCTTTTTCCTCTCACCAGCAACACACAGAAGCAGCAACCCACAGAGCAGTGCTGCTGGTGTTTGTAATACCTGCTTTTCTCCTTGGGAGATTTCACTGCATTATGGCAGCCTGATTCAGATTTTAAGAAGGAAAAAAAAAAGACAGACAAACATGGCATCTCCAGGGAGGAACCAACTGATTCAGCTGCAGCCAGCTGTTTCTATACATTTACCAGAGAACATTCCTCCAGGGCTCCCACACTGCTGACCCATACAAGGTGAGCACTAGGACCTTCCTGAGGAGTCATCTTGTCAGGCTAGATGCTGGACTGTTAACAACACAAAAAAGGGGAAAAGTTTCTCCTGTTCTCTTTGCTGGAGGAGCCATTTTCCTTCTCCTAAGGGATTTCTCTGAGCTCTGCCACTTAAAGGAGATGATGCTGAGCCCCATCACACATTCCTCCCATTTCTCTGGACAGAGGTATTTAACCAAAGGCAACGTTCCTGTACATTTTGCCTTACTCTCCTCTGGCTCATGCCATTCCACAGCTGTTGTCTTGTTTACAGAGCACGCTTTAAATGGACATTCCCCTTGTGGGACATATGGAGCATGGATGTTACATGCTGCATTCTAGAACAAGGCTACTTAAATCCCACTTTTATGGCTTGAGGTTTTTCAGTCGACTTTGCTGCAGGAGACTGACAGGAGGGACAGGTGTATCAAGCCTTCAGCCTGGTGACAAGTTTGCACATTCAGCTGCATTCTTCCAGCAGCAAAGGGACAAGCAGCTGGCAGCAACCCCCACAACCCCCCCAGCCTCTGCGGGAATGCCTGAGGGCAGGGAGAAGAATGCACCGAGTCCCTGGCCCCTCCTGGCAGCCACATGGCAGAGTGGGCACGGCCACTGCTCCCCTTCCTCCTCCCCCTCCTCAGGTGAGGCCTCTCTCAGGCTCAGCCTCAGCCACTCTTATTTACCCCAAATGTGGCCCTGAGGTCCTTACCCTGGGGGATGCTGAGCTCTCCTAACCAAGCATATGCAAAGGATGGGGGTTGCTGAATTCTCTGCTAACAGGAAAAATGTCCAGTTTGGAAGCTGGGTGGAAATGAGATCTAGCTGATCATGACCCCTCGTTTGCTTAACAAGAAACTTTGGCAGGAAAGACTGCACCAGTTTTAGCAGGATGTGGTTTTCCTTCTGAAGGCCATTCAGCCTGTGAGCAAGGAGTGAGCACTCCTAAGTGCAGACACCCTCTGTGTGCCTGTGTTAGGAAGCTCTTTGGAGAAACAGGTGTATAGCTACAGGTATATAACACAACTGAGAAAGCCCAAAAGCAAATAGAGCGGGCTTCTTTTGGCTGCATTGCAGCTAAGGACAACTAAATATGAAGCAAGGAGCTGAATGACACTTTGTCCTATACAGATGTATTAGGGAGGAGAGTCCACCCTCCATACTCCTCCCTCCCTCCCTCATGCCACAACCCTCATGGTCTGCAGATGTGTTTCTTCATAGGGGAGTTGGCACTGCTGGCCAGGACTAGATGTTTCTATAGAAGCATAAAGTAGAGGTGAGGAGGCTGGGCATATATCCTGGCTACTGAGAGAGAGAGGGTGTAGTGTGGGCTCCCTGCCCTGCACTTCCACCAGCTTTCACCCAGGCATTCCCTCTTCCTTCTCCTGTGCATATTTGCTCTGCCACGGCACTGAGCAGGAATGAAGCATTGCACTGAATTCCTATCCTAACTATTCAAACTACAAACCCAGCCATAGGGAAAAAACAGCACAGAAAAAGCAGAAACCAGTCACCTTCTTTGGTTGTAAAAGAGGAATGGTGTGAGAATGCAGGGTGAAATCCCAGCCCCTCACCCCCTCACATGGCTATAGCCGGCAGGCAAGCTCTCTTCAGTCTTCTGGCAAGATGTGTTAGAGGTATTTCTGCATATGAGCTGTTTCCTTTTTGTTTCCCCCTTTTGGAGGTCACTCTAAGGGTGAGCTGCATCATTACCCAACTCTGCAAAAGCAGGTGCTACAAAAATCGTGCAAAAACAGTTGTTTTTTTTCCAAGGAGAACAAACATCTGGGATCTTTCCTCTTTCACGATAATCTCATTTGCTGTGAAACGAATGAATTCAGATCCCTGCATTTCCCTCAAAGACTGAGGACCAGCCAGATGACCTGCAGCACTCTAGAGGGTGGGGGACATAGAAATTTATTTCATTTACATCCACCTTCCTCCCAACCTCCCCTAAAATCATATTCTCTCCCTCCTGCTACAGCAGCTGTGACTGATGGACCCAGGCAGTGGCAGGGAGCACGACGTGGGGCTGAAGCTGCAACGTTGCTTGGTAACCACCTGCTGAGAGCACTGAAGAGCTGGGTGCTGGACCCTTCAGCATCACATCTCCCAGACAAGTAGGTGCCTTGCAGTTGGCCTGAGGATCAGCAGCTCTCTGTGTGCTCCCTCCTGAGCAGCAGCCACGGCTTTATATCTGCTGGTAGCATTTGAGAAATTGGGCTTTTTTTGTCTCACCTCTGCAGCTGATGTGGTGAGAGTTGATCATAGAATAATTTGGCTGGAAGAGACCTTTAAGATCATCAAGTCCAGCCATTAACCCTACACTGCCAGGGTCCCTAAACCATGTCTCCCAGCACCACACCTATGTGGTTTTTAAGTACATCCAGGGATGGGGACTCAACCACCTCCCTGGGCAGCCCATTCCAATGCCTAACCTTCTCAGCTGGCTTTGGAGCACTCCAAGCCCCTAAGCATGGTGCAAACTTCTGCACAAATGGACAAGGACCTGGCACTGCATCCTCAACTCATTGGCACAAGAACTCATTTATTTATGAAAGCATTCCTATTTGGATATATTTACCATATAACTTTTCATGATGTTCTGGGACTCTGTCATGTGGTACACTTAAAATATCTTTTGGGATTCTGACATATTTGGAGCTGGGTCAGATGTGGAGCTTGGCTCCAGATCAGAATCTCACTTACATTAAGTCTAGTTGTGGTATGAAACCCTAGACTAGGGTTTGTATTCAAATTAAACAATACTAGAATCCTGCAAGCTGTTCTTGTGAGAGCTCAGCTATATTTGGTGGCTACCTGAGCAGCTGAGGCTTTAAATAAAGTCAGTAATGTTTGATTTGACCAGCATGATCAGAAGTTTTATTAAAAAGAAAAAAATCCCAGGCTTTTATTTAAAAAACAAAACAACACAACTGGAATATAGTCTTTTCCTTAAAAAAAAAACAAAAAAAAAACAAAAAAAAAAAAATTGGCCACAGATTTGGGTTCATATCAGGGAATTAAATGACTTTTTCTTTCTAAGACCTTCCTTTCTCTCTGTTTTTCTTAGCGACATGAATGAATGAGAATGAGCCAGTAACTTAATGAAGGAAAGAAGAAAGATGACCAAAGCATCATAGCCATGAAGTATCATGTATCTGATGGCATTGAATGCTGATAGAAAATTTGCTATTGTGCATATTACTGGCTGAAAACTCCTCAGCAAAATCCCAACCAGAATCAGAATGTAGCGGAACATTTATTTTGGCACATTAGACATGGAGGCTCAGATTTAGAACAGCTTGCAGAGGAAGAGTCACACCTTTAAAAACAAAACGAAGCCTGTGTTTGCACCTCACATGTGAAAACTGGACCTAAAAATAACATAATGGCTTCACTATGTTAAGCACACTACAGCACACGGAGCCATCCAGAGCTTCCTTCCTTCCTGGGACCTCCAAAGCTGTTTAATACCTGATCCTCTCCTTGTCATTTTCCCCTTGCAGAAATAGACATCTCATTTTTGGCTTACCAAGAGGTGCACAGAGGCTCCAAGCAGCAGAGCAGAGTCTGGGTGCTCCTGACCCAGCAGTGATGCCACCACCTTCAGGAGCTTCATCCCCCACCTCATCATCCCTTTCTGCTGCAGCCTTGTGTGCCCAGGATGCCAACCTGAACATGGCAACGGGGGTTAATCAGGTAATTCACTGGAGGAGCACATTCCTGGGCTGGGTTAGAGCAGCAATGTATGCCCAGCTTGATGCAGCAGCAGCTGCTAAGTGCCTCTTATTGCTGTAGGCAGGGGCGTTGCCCAGTGGTGCCTCTCTCCCTTTCTACTTCTCCACTGGTGATCCAGCAACACAGAAAAAACTTCCTTTATTCCCTTCTTATGCCATGCTCAGTGCCCACAGTGGGCAGTACAAAAATGTTATGTGCTGTTTTTGACAGTTACACCACTTAATAGTGCACAGACTCTTGCATGCTGTAGATAACCCCTCATATTCCAGCCTCTAAATGAGGAGGAGTCATCTTGTTTCCTCCTGGCACCTCTCCCCTGGGAGATAAACAGAAGAAATGGTCCCTGTGCTCTCCCCTTGGTGCTGCTCTGAGGGGTCCTGTGCCTGGGAGGCAGGAGGGAATCTCCTCCCCATGCTGAACTCCTTACAACAGGTCAGTCAAGACATGGTTCTGCCTTTCAGGCAACCCCAACTCTTCTGTCTCCTGCTATGCCAGAAGAGCCTGATGCCTCAGTTAGTTTGTTTGAGGTATCAGCAGCCACAGGAATGAACCAAATCACCCATTCCACCAATGGGAAGGACTCAAAAAACACGAGTGCAGCAGTTCCTCATGAAAAAGTCATGAGACTGGCTGTGAATCTTCAAAGTACACAAAATCAATTTATTTTCAAGTTCACTTACTGTCTGAGCCTTTAGTATTTTCATTTTCAAACTCTTTTGAGATCTGGGGGCACGAGAACTTGTCTTTCTTTCCTCAGCACTGGGCTGCACAGGAGGGATCCCTCCCTGTCACCTCACCTCAGGCAGCTTCCCCTACACAGGGGCTGCCACCCGTGGCACTGACTTGCAGAGAACAAACATGTTTCATTCTGAGATGTTCCTGCCTCTCTGGCTTCACATCCCTGCTCAACTACTAAAGAAAACAGCAGTGACCCAGGAAGAAAGTAAAGACACTAACAAAGCCTAGAAAGCAAGACCATGGCATTGATGACTGGGGTATCCTTAACTTTAGGAGGAAGAGCTGAGGCCAGGGACAAGCCAGACAGGCTGGTGACAGCTCAGCAGGTTCCTTCCACCATGGGTTTTCTGCGTGTGAGTGGCTGAGGTGCCTGGGAACTGCTCTGCCCCCCTGGTACTGCTCTGCTCCCCTGGCTGTGGAGGAACCGCCTCTGGCAGAGCAGCCAGCCAGGGGCAACCCTGCAGCAAACAGCTGTGGTGGTGTCAAAGCCTCAGCTCTTGGATTCCTGGTGCTCACAAGGCCACTGTTAACAGGGGAAGGGAAAAAAAACCCGAGTAAAAAGCAAACAGTAATGTGGTAACTTTACACAGGAGCTGTTACTGGAGTCCCTGTGTACGACTCACACAGCCCCTTTATGGTGCACTCCTTTTAAGAGCTGCCTTGCATGATAGGATCCTTGTTCTTTCTCACCCTGTCCTGCTCCAAGTTTTCCAGATGGAGTGAGAGTTCCTTCCTTACACTATAAGCTACCTCTGTCACCTGGGAAATAGAGGTTAATTGGCCCTGTGCTATTACAGAGTCATATCACAGGCACTTGGGATAGGCAAGATTAACTAACAATTGCTGCAAAAATGGTGATGACTAAGCTAGAGACACCTTGAAATCATCACCCAAAGCTAAAAATTGTGACCAGCATATTATCTGGGTACTAACTAAACTGTGAAGTCACACAAACATCTTTGGAAGCCATTTAAAGGTAATTAAAGCAGAAGTTGTAGATGATAAATTGCAACATCCTCAAAAGCTCAAGTGTTAAGTGCCTTCGTTCTCAAATTTGCAACTTATGGCTAATACATCCCCAGATAATTATTTTTTTTTAACTAAATTGCGTGCAAGTGACCTTCTCTCCTCCTCCCTCTTGCTATTCTGTTTCACTCTGGTGGCAATTAGTACTTCAGAAAAGACATCTTTAGCTCCAAACAGATTTTCAACTCATTTAACAGTTCACTGTTGGATGATGGAAAACCAATTGAATCAGAGAGTGTAGCTAAATGGTTCATCTGAGTAGAGAAGCTGTTTGATCAGGTCAGAGATGGGTAGAAATGGCACTTGCTGGTTCAGGCCATCATTTCAAGAAGGAAAGAGCACATGAAGCTGGTTATGAACTCTTTCTCTGTACCATAACAGCTGCCACAAGTTGGCATTGCTGCCTGTGGGCTGAGGCTGAGGGCAGGTAACAGCAGTTCCACTCCAATGGGACCTCAACATGGGACGGGAGGCAGTCTGGTAGAGGACAAGATGCAGTCTACACTTGTACAGACAGGGAAATATGAAAATAGCTTCAAGGGGTGAGAAATGCCAAAGAAATAAAATAGGTGTGGTAAAAGAGGTGTTTAACAGGCTTATACCCCCTCAATATATTCCCTGAAATCCTGTTTATTATTAATGGGACTTGAATACACAGCTCCTGGAGAAAGAACAGTGGCCTTTATGGGCTTAAATAGGATCCTAGAAAAAAAAAAGAGGTAGCCAGAACAAGTTGCTTAGGTTCCAAATACAGATGCACAGAACAAGCCATTGGGAAAACAAAATAAGACCAATAGAACAGAGGAAATAAAGAAATATTTGATAGAAAAGCCAGGTAGCTCAGGTAGCTTCCTTGCCTCTAGTAGATCTCATTGGGCTGTAGTTAAAGGCATGAGACATGTAGCCCATAATAAAGAGCTACTGCTCACTCCATACTGCAGATAACTGCAAAGGTATATACCATTTTGGCAGCACATTACTGTAGAGTGTTCCTTGCTGTTCTTTTGCTGTGCCATGTGCTAAACCCCATGGTGAAATACTTGATTTTCCACATGCCACGAACAAAATAACTCTAGAGACAACACTGCAAACATTTGTCCTGGGCTAGGTTCTGCTGGAGGTGTCTGGGGAGGTGCAGCAGCTCAGTCTGCAGTGTTTGGCAGCAGAGCTCTGCAGAAACCTGCCCAGCTGGGCTTGGGTGGCAGTGCCAGGGCAGTCAGGAAGGGGACAAACTGCTGGAAAGAAGGATGCTGTCTCTGGGCTAAAGGGAAGATGAGCCAGGCCTTTCACTGGGGAGGATCACACCAGCAGGCAGGAGGTAAACACAGAGGGTGATTAATTTAGATGTCTCCCCATCTCCTGCCTGTAATAAACCAAGCCGTGTCAGCCTCAAACCTGGAAGCAGCTCTGGCAGACGCCTCTGGAAAGCTGCTTGCTCCAGCACACCCTGATTGGCGAGGGGAGGAATGGCAGCGACGGGAGGGGACTGCAGCAGAGAACCTGCCCACAGCTTCTCTGGCGGGGTGTTCAGAAGATTTCAATAGTGAGAATAAACAAAACCAGCCTCTAGCTGAAATCTCCACAGCAATGGGCGGCTCCCCTTAAAAAAAAAAAAAGGATTTTGGACGTGGGGAATGCTGAGGAATCACTTGCCTGCAGCACAGCTACCTCACCAAGAGGCTGCAGAGACCCTCCGACTCTCTCATCGGCTCCGGCAAGCTTTACATCACAGCTGGTAGCTCACGAAGCTTTACAGCTGATTTATGGTATTGCTTTCAGAACTTTTCACTCTTTTCTAAGTGTGGTAGGACTTTTCCTATAAATGCAGATTGAGGAGAAGGCTTTGGAGTGTTTTTTACACATTGTAATCATATACAGGCATGCTATCACTTGCAAAAAAAAAAAAGAATTATATATATATTGCTTCTCTCTACATATATATATCTCCCTCATTTTATTTTAAGCATATGGGCTGGTATTCCTGTGGGTAAACCACCTAAAAATTACTTCCAGAAGAGATACATTAATGGAGACTCAAATAACTAAAACATAAAGCACAGCTGATGAAACCTTGGCAGCAAAATATTTGAGCATTGCCAGAAAAAAAAAAACACAACCCCAAAAAAAAGCATATTCCCACCTTATGGCCAAATTTCATTACCCTTTTCATGACTGATATTACCAGGTTGCTTTGGTCTGGGGAACTTCTAAGTATTTCCTACCTTCTGGAGATTAATGTGGTGTTGCCCTGCATTTGTAATACCCAGGGCTGTGACACTTGTCAGATTTCTTCAGTCAGGGTGAGCTGAGGGGGCATTTCCCAGACACCCGTGGGTGGTTGTGATGAGCCCTGTCCCAGCAGCTCAGCACCCCAGCCTGGCAGCACCACGTCTGGGCACAGCCCTGGTGCTGTCACTTGCCATGTGGCAGAAAGCTGATGGGCTCTTGCTCACACCCATTTCAGGAGACACTTTATGGATAAGTTAGAGATGCCTATTTGCTGTCTTCCTGAGAGGAGCTGTTCTGATTCCAGATTTTATAGTCACCACGAAGTTCATTGGAAAAGGTGTCTTCACTTCCTTTGGGATCTGTTTTGAGGAGCATCTGCTTTGCTTCTTGCAGGCGATGGCTGACTTCTGTGGATGGGAGCAATTCCTACATAGGATTTACACACGACAGCAGCAGGCAGAGCATTGAGGGGCAGCCTTAATCCTCAGCTGTGCTCCAGCTGATATCAAAGAGCTTTTATATTTAATAAGTCTCAAACACAATCACAGAGGACAGAAACATACTGAAAAGTACAGTAGAACCATCCTCCAGGGCAAGATGAAACAGAAAATTAAGAGCATGAGATTTCCTAAATGGGTAGAAGTCTGCATTCAATAATAATGAAGAATTATATACAAATTATCCTGCTGTTTCAGGAGGATAGTTTATCTAAATATGATGTCAGGCAAAACCCACTGGAGTGCTGATACAGGGTAGGTATTTGTCAGAAAGCAGACATGTAAGTACCCTGGGAGAGGACTTTTCCAGAAACTTTTGTTACCTCTATTTCATGTAGGAGAGTGAAACCCAAACATAAAGACCCCCATCCAGAGAGCCTTTTCTGTGCTCTGCATCTCTGCTCACCCACCTGGCCTTCCACATCAAGCAGAAAATACTTCAGCTGCAGTGATCAAAAATATCCCTTTTCCTGCCCCACCGGGTGAATGCTGCTCCCAAACCCGCTGGGGTCTGTTTCTGTCCCTCTAACACAAGGACTGGTTTAATTTTAGACCTGAGCTGTCTTTAACCATAAGCATCAGAAAGAGATTTTTAGAGGTTTTAACCAATCCAGCACAAAACTCTCAGCTGAAAGACACTTTTCCTTAAATCCATTGCACTCTTTTTTTTGCTACAGGATGTTCCCGGTGCTGTGAACTGGGCAAACTCTCCACGTGCAAGAGGCCACCTTCTTGATCCTGAGATATGTCGAGCACAGATAAGATGGTTTCACCCTGTCCCCAGCTAGCTGGCAAAATGCAAGCTTGAAAGTTCCTATATCTCCTCCTGGCCCCTGTATATGTTAGTATCAAGTGGTTTGTGTCACTGTGATAGATCTTCTCTGCCGTTCTTTTTCATCCATGGTGCTGTTATCCCCCCACCATCAAAGCCTGTCCATTCTCTTCTGTCAGTCCTACTCCTGCTCTATCAAGAAAGAGCCTTTTAGAGCATTGCCCTCAACTGTAAAAGGCCATAATAAATTCCCTTTCCTCCTTTTTCCCTCCCAACATTGCTGTTTTTTGCAGTGTTAACACCAGGTTACCCTTCTCTTCCAGCTCCCTCCTTTATCAGCCCCCACCAGTACTGACATTTGCTGTCCATCTCATATGACCGGTTGCCAGCATATTCCTGCTCACTCTGAGACAGTGTCTCTCCCAACTCCCTGAGAGACTGGGACAGACAGAGCATTTAACACACATGTAACTTTCAGCTGACTGTTTTTGACAGTGTAATCTTGGAAAAATAAAGGAACAGGAAAGCTGCTGTTGACGTCTGTAATGCAGCAGAGCAATTTTCTGGGGAGTGTACATGTGGAAGGCTCTGGGTGAGGAAGAATAGCAGGGCTGTGGAAAATGGAAGCCCTGCAAAAGAGATCTGGGACTAAGGAGCTTGGCTGATACCAAGGAGGGTAAATTAAGAGGTTACTTAGTGGCCCCTTTCTCCCTTAAATGAGTACTCACTGGGGTAGACCTCCAGAGCCAGCAGCATCATCAAAGACTTGTATTTTCTTACAGGCACAGCAAATAGGGAAGAGAAAATAGCTCGACTTTACCTTTGGCATAAAAATAATACAAGTAGTGTAAAGAATATGACAGCTACAAGAAGTCTATGACAGTAATTTGAAGAATCTATGCCCCTGAAAGATGCAGTAAAGTCTCTGGCAGCTGGCAGCCTGATGAAGTTGAGATGATGCAGACACAAGGCTGAGACCTGTAATCCCAAGCAGCCGGGCTATTTTATTGTGCTCATTCACGTGGATACTTGTGAAATCTACAGGAGATCTACGGATTCTTTAGCTGATAATATCTGCTGACTGGCCCCCTTTATCTCTCTATTTGGTGGTCCCAAATGTTCGTGATCAGGTTTCAGACACTCTTCTGACCACCAGCTTACTTTTTGAGCTCTGTGATTCTCCAGAGGCTGTGCTCAGTGGCACCTTAGTTCCATAGTTTTCATTATAACAACTTTTGTCCAGATAATCACAACTATCCTACCCAATTCTCCTTCCCTGAGGATTTTACCCAGAAAAGGTTACAGTGCTGTTCATAGACATGCCAAAGAGACTTCTAACATGGATTTTTGGAATCAGCTTCAATAGTTGACCTTCCCATGCCCTATAAACCACCCTTTCAAAGCTTTTGCAATTGTTCAGCTTTCAAGGAACTGGGTTTTTTTATCTTTTTCCTCTGTAGAGAGTCAGAAAGCCAGGAGCTGTGGAAAGCCTGCTGGCTGTCTTCATGTGCTCCCATCCCTACACCACACACGGTGGATCCTAGTGCAAGGAGAGGGAAAGGGGGTGATCTGACAGCTGGCAGTGTATTGGGGATAAAAAATCCAGAGTGTCTTCTCAAAACATCTGAGAAAGAAGCTAAATCCATAGCACACAGTTCTTTTGCACCTGATAGTAACCTTGTTGAGTAGGTTTTGTCATGTACTTACAGGCAGCTTAAAATTTACTAGGTTCTGATCCAGAGAAAATAACCAGTTATTTTGCAGCTGCAGAGTAGGTTCTACAGTAGATTTTCCTGTTTGGTTTTGGTGAGGTTTTCTCCCTGCCTGGGCTGTGATGCTGTTGGGTGCTTTCATCTTCCCAGTAAAGGAATTGCTACACACACCTGATCTGAACGTGGTCAGGAAGGAAAGAACTTTATTTGGAAAAATGTTATGTACCAGCAACAGTTTTCCATAAAACACTGATCATGTCCTTCAAAAGTGTTAAAGGGTTAAAATCCTCAGCTGCTAATGAGACAACAGTTTGAAACTCTACTTGAATAACTGTGGAGGGGACCAATGTGGATAGAGGCAGTCAAATGAGGGATTAGAACAGAAAAAAAAATGCAAGAGGCAATAAAATTGGGATTACTTTTGGATCCAGTATTATTTTGCTCATTAAAAAAAATTTCTCATAAAGTAATCTTCAGCAGTGGCTGATTGTTTCAGAAGTGCAGGGTAAATTTACCCAAGATCAATCATCCTTGATTTAAAAAAAGAGAAAGGATCCATATGATTTCTATCAACATCTCACTGAATTCTGTAACACGGGAAATCAGATTTTATATTAAATTAGCTCTCAGATTTTCCTTTCAAAATACAGCAGCTGGGAGACTTACGACAGAGCCCTTGTGCTTGGACTGCTGCCTTTGAACAATTTTCTGAACGACAAAGATGCTTTTTTTTTTCCTGTGAAGTGACTGGCTGGGGAGGTAGGAGTGAGCACGTAGACATCTGTGCCCAGACCACCCTGAAGTAAAGATTCAACAACTGATTGGAAAAGACAAATCTTCAGAGCCCACCTTCTTCAGACCTAGCGATGTAAAATAGAAACCCCAAGAGGACCAGGGAATCACTAACAGCATCAAAAAAAGGAAGCTGAAGATAACTGAGGGTACTGGGCATCCTGATAAGGATTTTCACTTGGTATCATCATTGAAATTTGGTTAAACAGAAAGAACATGGCCCTGAGCAGAGCTGTGGAGACCAGTTTAAAATGAAACACTGATACTCAAATATGCAGTGCTTGTAAGAAGACATTTTATTCCAGATAAATTACTTGGAATACATTCATTCCAAATTGGGGAAAAAATAAATCACCAGACTTCATCTGTCTTTAAGTCCCTTGGAAGACACCATCCAACTGAACCAAGGGAAAAATTCCTGCTGCAACTCCCTCAGTCTCTTAAAATCCATACACAGATTTTTCTTCTGCTGGCTTCCTGGCTCCTTCCTTTTAATTTCATAATCAAATCTTCTTCCTTCCGACTGCTGCCTTATCTGATTCCTAATTGTTTGTCCCACAATAATCGTTTCCATCCCTGCCCCACAGTGTCTGTAGGTTTCAGAGGGGTCAGCACACTTTAAGGATGTGAATCACTGACAGTGCTTATGGAAATGTTAGTTCCTCTGCACTGTAATGGTTCTGTGATTCTGTGATTGACAATGTTCTGTGCTTGTCACCTTCATATTTTTGGTGGCATTTGGCTTTGTGTCAGGGTGGGAATATATCCTCAGAGTTACTGTTGCCTTTTCAGAGGTGTTTTCCATAGTAATCTATCGAGTAAACTATTGTAATAATTGATATGAAAATAAAATCACTGCTTAAAAATCAACTGCTTCTGCAAACAGCAATGGTTTAGTAATGGCCTCATGGGAAAAAGCAAAGAAACAAGCAAACAGAAATGTGGAATTAGCAAGAAAATGTCTCTGCTGTACAATTAGCTTTTTCTTGTGCTAGATCCTACATCTTGATCCTCATCTTGGCATTTTTATATCCTCCAAATACTCCAGCACATGTGAAAGTTTACTTCCATGACTAATCCTATTGATTTGGACCAGACTACTCACGTGAGGGAAGCTACATGTTAATATAGGACTTTGCAGGCTCAGAAACTCTTTGTTTGAACCTTGTCCTCCCAGCCTTTCACCACGACCCATGAATTCCAGTGGTCTTCATTCATATACAAATAAACAAACCAGGGAACCAAGGGATATTAATCAGCCTGGAGCCAGGGCAGGGATGTCTTTTTTCACTCTCAGGTTCCCAAGCACAGGCTCCTCGTCCCATTTCTGATGATAGTTCTCCATTCAGGAAAATTCTTGCCAGGGCTTCCCAAGCATCAAATGCATTTTAAAGTGAGTATTTGAAGCTATGACAAATGTAAGACAGTTGGTTTATCTGTTCTGAAGTGTTCTGTAATGCATTCATGTGAAAAATACTCATGAATTTTAGTAGAGAATGACATACAGGGTCTGAATTTTGTCTTGAATCAGTCAGTTTGTAGGTCTAGGAGAGGTGGTTTCATCATGCTGAAAAAGGAAATCCTGTGAAATATATTAAAATCCAGATGCAAGGGATTTTTTTATATTTTTTTTATCATCAGGTTTGCCAAAATACTAGTAAGGTTATGGAACTAATAAAGTAAATCCTAAGCTCATGTGACTCAATTGCCTCTAGTCTGAAGATAAGTCCGACTTAAAGATTCAAATATATGAAGTGTTTGTACAGTAGATGTGAAATGAGTATATTTAAGTACTAAATCACAAGCAAGTGTTACCCATCTGCTAAGTATATTAATGTACTGCATCATGTATACTGTACTTTAATGGGCTTATATTAAATTTAAAGTGACAGAAGGCAATCAATTTGGATATTTGAAGGTGAAAGACTTTTCCAGCTTTTTTTTTTCCCCCAGAAGAGTGAAGTTAATTTTTTTTTTTTTTGATGGGGGAGATTCTGTGCTATCTTGGTAGATCCTGAGCAGCTCAATGAGAAATATCATACTACATAACCTGCCAGAGAACTGAGAAGTGCTGCATTCTGGCTCTACCTTGCATTTTACCCATACCAGTATATAGATGTTGAGTAAAATCTCATTTAGGGTGCAAGATGCATTTAAATTCAAAGGCTGAACTGAGCAGGAGTGAGAGGAATGGAGGAAGCAGTAGAATGCAGATACAATCCAAGTCCACGTATAATGAATAATATATAAGCTCCATTTGAAAGCAGGGACATTGTGAATAGGTGGTTTTAACTCCATCTTGACCATTATTAACCATTCAAGCTTTTATCTTTGTGTCACCAGAGTCCCAGACTCCAATTCCTACTCCTATTTATTCTCTGCCTTCTGCCTTTCTCGACCATACATCCAAACTGGTTTGCAAACTGAAGGCAGCTTGTCATTTCAGCAGACGAGTGCTTATTTTTCACCAATCTCTTTTTGCCTAATTCTAATCCCAAGTTTCTGTTGTATCTGGTAAAGAAATCCAGTTGTGGATTGGTCAGCCAGAATACGGGTGTGCTGTAGACATAAAAATATGGAAAGAACTCCAGACACTAGTCCCGTCTGGTGGAAAATTGTTATCTGCAAACACCATCCACCCCTTCAAACGCAGAGCCCTGAAATGCAAACAGTAGCATCTTGTGTCAATACCTCTGGCCTGCTCGTGCAGGGGATCTGCTGAAACGTGCTATTTGGAGATGCAGATCTTCAAAGTGAAGAGCACTCTGCTCCTGGTGGGAGGTGTGGCTGACCCAGGGCTGTGTGCACCAGCACTTCTCCAGACCTTGTTCCTAATTCTCTTCCTTGTTGGCTACTGTTTGACTTGGAGTACAGCAGATCTGCTGTTTCTTGTGCTCCACCTGCACGAGTTAATGGCCAGCTCAACATACTTGGGCTACAGTTCTTATTTCAAGCTGCTTTATTCTATGTAGCAGATACAAAATAGGCTTTTAAAGCACTCGAAGTGTTTTGTAACCTGAATGTGCTTGAAAGATCACCTCAGGTGTGACCAGCGATGTCTGAGGTACAGTTCCTGACTGCAAGCAATTAATTTACTACTTGCCCATGTTAAAAAGCATCTAGTTTACTCCTGGAGTAGGAGTTTGATTCCTTAGACCAAGTTACTCTCTTCTAATTCAAAACCTATAAATCTTCACCAATAAGAAACGTAAAAAAGAATGGCTTTTTTAAGAGAGAGGAGGAAAATAAACAGTTATTTCATTGCATGGACAGCATTCTCAAAAGTGCTATGGCAATCTGGTTTCAATCTTAGCTCTGATCCTAAGGAGATGCCTTCTTGACTCTGGCATCATCACGGCTGCAAAATAAGAAGCAGGCTCACTGGCTCTCAATGCACATCCTGGGTTTGCTCTGCCTCCTGCTTGTGGGAAGCAGGCAAAAGCTGCAAGGCTGAGTCTTACATGTTGGGTTTTTTTTTTTTCCTCCAGTTGATTGTGTTTAGATGGGGTAAGTGTATTGCAGAGCTGCTGGTTGTCCACTTGATGGTATCAAGTAACAACACAGGAGGGTACAAGGCTCTCTGTTCAGACAGAGCTGACCAGATACTTTTATCACAGGTAAAAAACCAGCTGCCTTATATTCTTCACCTACATGAATAATTCCTGTGCTAGATTTAATCAGACTGTGCTTAATTTAGCTTGCTGCTCAGATTTTGTAGCCCGGTCTAGTCTATTCTGGATTAGCCTTGCTGTGAGGTGGGTAAATACACCTCCATCAGGAAAATTACCATGTTTTTCCTGTAAGAAGAGGACACAGTTAATTTGCATCTTCAAAGACCTTCTGGTGTCTGTGTGGAAAACACATTAGGAAAAAAAGCTATAGGAAATCATTGATTCTCAAATTCTGTCATTATCAAATAAGCATTTTAACAAAGTTTCAGCTTCCATCTTTCCCAGAGGCAAGGTTTGGCAGAAAGAAAAAGTCAATTTAAGCTGGAGCAGGGAGGAAGATCTGGCACTTGTCTTTCTTCCTTACGATGTTTCCCTTTGTCTGAGGGTACCTGTGAGCAGAAACACACACAAGGAATGGATAAAACTTGTCTCTTTTCCACGGTGAGCCCAGGCAGGGTAACATTCCCCCCAAGTGTGTGGAGAAACAGCTGCCCATTGCAAAACAAAACAAAACAAAAAAGCGTGAAAGCAATTAATTGGATATTTTTTAAATTGTTCTTGCCTGGTTTGAGCTTTGATTCTAGGATGGAAGGGTTCGTTAAAGGTTTTTCATCATACCTCTTCAGAATAAGAAACATCTAAACAACTACTGTGAGATTTGTCACCAGTAGGAAAGTGACTCTGTGTGGTGTCCCAAAGAAACGTGGGTGTTCATTGCTTGTTTGGTGATCTTTAGGAGGTAAACTACATGTAAATCTAATCAACAAGGAACTTTCTGTCTCAGACTGTTTAATTTCTGATGTGGAATATGCCTTGTCCAAAACAAATGGACAGCACGTTGCTGGGACAGTGGGACAGAGAGATGCTTGGATAGAAAGTCTGCATCTTTTGGCCAAGGAAAACACCGAGTCAGGTCAGGTCGCTGTAAAGGTGCTGCATGGGGCACTGAAGCAACCAGAGGAGTCTGGTGCAGCACTGAAACAAGAAGAGCTGATCTCAGGGCGAGATTTCACCCTGGTGCAGCCAGCAGCGGGGTGCAGGATGCCATCCAGCCCTGACAGCACCTCGGTAACCCCCAGTTTAAACTAAATCACATCCAGAGGCTTTGCTTCGCTGGATGTCACCACGAGCAGGGTGAGTAATGGCACTGGATCCTCACAGCAGGGGAGCATGAGAAGCGCTGGAGCTGGCGCCGGTGGCTCCCTGGCCCGCCAGCCGCTCGGAGGCAGCCCGAGTCCCGCTCCTAGCACGGGGGGGGAGCCCGCGCTGGGCACCAAATAAGAGCATGTGGGTATTTTTTTGTTTTCTTCTGGCGGGTTATTCGTTCCAAATAGCGTTTCGTCTTCTCCTTGCCCACAGATAGTCTGCGAGCAAGTCGTTGTTTCGAGATGAGCAGTTGTTGTTCACAAGTCCTGACCGTAAGGTATGTGCCCCTTGGGGGAATTTGGGATGCAGGCTCTTCACTGCGACTCTTAACTGTTTATTGTGAAGAAATTACCACTTAGGGATACGTAATTATTATTATTTCTCCCCGACCTGAGTCCACGAAGCTTCTTTATAGGAAGAAGGCAAATTATGAAGAGTAAATGCATAGCTATGAACTTCTGGTGTGTCTTACTCAAAAGATTTAGTGACCAAAGGGAAACCCACAAAGCTTTTTGGATCCATGCAGTTGCTATTGCTTGAATACTCGGGAAACAATAGGTAATAAACCGGCACAAATAGACTTTGTAGCACAAAGCAGCACTCTCAATCATATCTGAGAAGTGCCACAGTTGGTTGGACAAGTCTTTTCTTCATCCCATGAGTCTTTATAGGTTGAAGTAGTCAGTATTCACACGAGTTAATGCCAACCGTGGTGAGCTACAGGCTCTGAAGGAGCCTGGTCATGCTTTCTGAAGTTTCTGTGGTTCTAGAAGTTTGCTGGCCACAAGAAATGTCACATGAAGTGCTGCACGGGAGATGCACTGGGGTAATGCCAAGCTCAGAACCCAACTATATCAGTTTTTGCAGCATTTTGAGAAGAGGCAGAGGGAAAAGGAACAGAAGCCAACAAGGTTTTCAGCAGGCCGGGCGTGCAGTTCTTTGCATGGTGATGCTCCTTTCCTAGTCCTGCAAACCAGGAGCGATGAAAACAGGTCGGTGTGTGCAGAAGAGGAAAGAAGCAATTTGGTCAATTAAAAAAACAGAAAATCGGCTACAATGAAACAGATGCCACGCGACTAGGAGCTTAGTGGGTGCAGCTCTTTGGGAAGCCAGCCCTGGCGTTGCGTGGCCGCTGAGTTCCACACGTTTATCCCCCCGAGCTCTAAAAAAAAACCCGAGGCGGCAGAGCCCTGCCCGTGGTTTATACCCGCGCCGTGGGCATGACAGCCCGGCCATAAACCGCCGTAAATCAGCTCCGCGCCTTCCCAGAACTTCTCCCGCGGGCCAGAGCCGCCTCTCGCAGCCTCTCCCCCGCCACCTCCGCCGGCGGCCGCTCCCTCCCGACCCGCAGCGACCCCCTGGCCGCTCTCCCCCCTCCTCATTTCTGAGTGTAAAGCCTGGCGCGTCGTCCGTACGTTATTCAAAGAGCTCTCCCTAGCCGGCTCCCTCCGCTTAGGTGAATAAATTATGCTAATGAAGGGCGGGGAGGTCGAGCCGGAGGGCGGGGGCGGTGGCTCCGCGGCGCGGCTGCCAGCGGGGCAACCGCGGGTGCGGGGAGCTGCTGCCGGCCGCCTGCCTGCGGGTTTCCCCGCCTGGCGCGGCTGCTGGGCGCCGGGCAGGCAGGTGGAGGGGGAGCAACAAGTCGGCTGCTGGCGGGGAGGAGAACGGGAGCCAAAGGGGGGTAGGGGGGAGGGTGTGGGATAGCGGTGGGGGAAGTGCTTCCCGCCCCGCGCCTGAAAACCCTCTCTGACAAGTGGCAAAGCGTTCGCAGAGCACGCTGCTCCCTCCGAAGGGCGGCTGGAAACCGAGGCTGCTCGCCCCGCACCCGGTCCGCCTCGCCGGTTTTTGGCTTCTCGCTCCCGACACCCCCCCCATCTCCCTCTCTTTTCCCGCCCGCTGCCCCTGCTGCGGGGCCGAGTGGTGACCCGCTGCCGGGCGGCGTGCGGTGCGGTGCGGGTTGCGGTGTGCGCCCGCTGCCTCGCCTTCGAAGTGCGTGAGACCGTTGCGGGCTTTTCTTCTACTTACCGCACTTCTTTTTTTTCTCATTTTCCTTTTTATTTTTTTTTTAATAGTATTATTTTGCCTTTTTGCTCTTTGATTTTTCCCCCCCCCCCCGTACTTTATTATTGCTATTTTCTTTTTGTTGGCGCTGTTTGTAAACTAATTGCCTCCATGGGGGGCGGAGGAAAGGAAATCAAAGCTGCCGCAGCTGAAGGGTGTAAGAGCATGCTGGGGAAGAGCCGAGGAGCCGCAGGACGGGATGGCAGCGGGAAGCCCGGCTGCGGCGGGGACCGCTGCCCGCGGCGGGCCGGGCCGTGCGGTTCGGCGCTGGCCGGGTTCCTCTCGGCGCTGGCCGCCGCATCTTGCGTCTACCTGGGGGTGCGGACCAACGATCTCCAGGCCAGGGTCGCGGCTATCGAGGATGCCCGAGGGGGTTTCTCTGCCGCCGCCCCTCTCCCGCCGCTGCCCGGCTTTTCCCTGGAGCAGCTGAACGCGATGATGCAGGAGAAAGTGGAGCGACTTCTCGCCCAGGTGTGCGGGACGTGGCGGGGGGTGGCCGAGCTCAGGCGGGGTGCGTGTCGGGGATGGGGGATGATGTGTGCGGGGCGGCGGCAGGCTGGCTGAAGCCGGAGCGGGAGGTGTGCGGGGGGGAGAAGCGGGAAAGAGGAGCCCGCATCCCCCGGGGGAGAAGAGTGGCGGCGACGACGGGTTTGGGCTCGGGGGTGACTCTCGCATGGATGCTACTGGGGCTTTGCTCCTCTGTAACTTGCTGCCGTACCCGAACCTTAGTCGTTACGCTTCTCCATCGTGCGTTTACAAACCCCCAACGCTCCCCACCCCCCAAAAAAAGCAGCAAACCTCACTCAAATTAACAAAAACACCACCACCCCCCTCCTAAAAAATACCCACTCCCCCCAAAAACATCGGGCGGGCGCTTGCGGCGGAGGTGAGAGAGCCGGGGGCGCGTCGGGCTTGTTTTTGTTGTTGTGGGGGTGGAGAAGCCAGTGAGACACCTTGGGTCGGGTCCAAGCGAGGGACTCCTGGCTGGATACTCAGCCTGTGGAACAGCGGTAAATCCAGAGTCGCTGAGCTCGCCGAGTGGCCTCACGTCGCTTCTTTTTTCGCCCACAGAAATCCTACGAGCACTTGGCAAAAATACGAGTAGCGAGAGAAGCGCCTCCAGAGTGCAACTGCCCACCAGGTAACAACGCTTGGAAATCTCCTCTCTCGAGGCTTGTCCCTCGATTTTTGCTATCCTGTGTTTTTCACCGATCCAGGGGATGCTTCTTCCAACCCCCAGCTGTTTCGGGTGGAAAAGGTGTAAAGCCCAGAATCATCTGTTTCCACTGTGGCAGTGGATTGGAATTAACACTGGTTAAAAACCCCGGTTAAGCTGAGTGATGCCAAATAATAACACTTGTAAAGGAGTTAATTATCTACCCTAGCAAGAATAAATGTATTTTGTCTTAAATGGAATGAATTGAGCGTTGTGTGCTCAGCTCGGATAGTAGAAGAAAAGTTCTTTGCAAAAATATCAAATGATTTATAACAGGGATTGAAATAGGTGGAGAGTCTGTTGCAAGTTAGCAGTAATATATATAAAAGCTTTTCAGTCTTTTTTTTTTTTTCTCTGGAGTCTTGGATGAAAGCAGGTCTAGGAAGGAATTGCAAGTTTTATACTGAGGGTTCAAAACCCTGTGTGTTTATGCAACCAGTCGTGTTGCTTGATACTGGGATTGATTGTTAGTACACACACAGACACACACACACTGAAATGTCTCTTGTGTTTCTCCTGCTGCTTTTTGACAGTCTGATAACTGGCAATATTGTTTTAGCTTTATAAACTTCTGCTAATATACACCCAAGTTGAAATGGCACCTTGAAAGTTGGGAGAAAATTCCAGTGTTTCACAGGGTGGTGCAGGAATTCCAGCATCATCTGTGTGATGAAGCACATGAGGTACCCCATCTGCTTTAGGTATCCTTGCCACTGTCTGTAAGAACATCTCCTTTACAGGTGGAATATCACCTGTCAGCAAGACTGAAGCAGATGCTGCTTGCCGGTAGGATGTGTGACAGTGCTGTGTATCTCAATCAGCAGGAGCTCTTCTAACATAGGCTTTAATTCCTGCTGAACTTTAGTCTGAAAGGACTACTGACTCGTGTGGTTGAAACTGGCTGCAGTGTTTGGTACAGTATTTTGCTGCTGATAGAACAGAGCATTTACTGGCTGGTATAGGAGTTGCAGTGGCTAGCATGAAAAGGACAGTATGTATGTACAGGACTGTTTTAAGAGTGCATAGAATTCCTCAACTCCCAGCTAGTTTTGGTGAGGAATGCTGGTTTCCTGCAGTACTAGATGTAATTTTTTCCTTTAACAGAGCATAAAGTGTTGATATTATTTTTTCCTATGGCTTTAACTGCAATAAATTAGAAGATTCACATTTGTGCACTAAAGATGAGGGTTGATGCTCATGCTGGATGTGAATAGGTGCTCTGTGAGCCTGAGTGTTGGATTTGATGCCTAGATTATCTCCCTTTTTCTTCTCAATTCACCTATTGCAATGATTTTGCTTGCTGCTTTCATACTGAAGGTCAGTATCTACTTTTTCTCTGTGTTATGTGCTGCTTTACTTCCCCACTACCACTAGAGCTCCACATTATACCAATTTTTATCTGACCTTTTTTCTTAACAAGTATGTTTTATCAAATAATAATGAGCAGCAGCATACTCCTCACATGCATTGTAAAAATCCTTGCTTGATGAAAGTCAAAGTGATCTGGGAAACATTTTCAAGAGAGCAATGATGATAAGATTGGGGGGAAATTTATGTGAATTGTTATTAAATAAATAAGTTGCAGAGAGGACTGGCTGGTAGGGGGATTAGAAATGTGATATGGAGCTTTTCACCTCTGGGTAGCTATTTCAGTTTGGAAGCAAGTTTTGTAGGGACTGAAAGATGTTGCCATGTGATAGCCTCATTTTGGACAGCTTAAAATGAGTTGATGCTCTCATGCTTGTTGCCAGTGGACAGGTGTCTACCTCAAAATGGCATCATCTTGGGAGCCTTGTCTGAGAGGACAAGGGCTGAGTGGCACTGTCACCTCAGTACTGTGCCTTCAAAACAGTGGGCATTGGGAGAGCAGCAGGAGACAGAGGGGATGAATTGTTGTTTCTTCATTTGTTTTTTTGATTATTGCAATTCCTTTTTCATCTGGTCAGGATGGGCTTTCACTTTTCATCCTTAATGCTGCTATTGCAAACTTGGACTCCTGTCTTCAGGAAGGCACTTGGTTTAATAGGATAAATCATGGAAACTCTGTGGCTTTTCTGTTGCCTGCTATTTGTGAAGCCAAAGAGTAAATTGCCTCTTTACTTCCCTGTGTGGATCCCTCTTGCTGCTTTATTCTGCACAGCTTCTATGTGTCTTCCCTGGGTTTCTGGAGTAACAGGACACACATCTGGTAGAGATGACTTTGGAAAGCCTTTGTGGTACAGAGGTGATGTTTGAAACATCCCTGTTCTGTGAGAAGAGGCTGCTGCCAGATGGCCACCAAGGCAGCTTCCATCCCTCTGCTCTTGAAAGAGAAATAAAGACTATTTAAAAATAGGCTGCATTGTTCTCAACCAAAAGAAGTTGGGGGAAATTCAGTCTGCAGACATGAAGGTGAGAATGTGGCCTCTGAGGTAGGAGTGAAGTTACACAACTGATGTAGATCTCATTAACTTGAGATGTTCACCCCCTTGTGACTCTCCATAGGGAGAACTTGAGGGTTCAAAGGAAGCTGGGATTGAGTGGCTTGGATACCAAAGGCAGCCAGGCACAGAACTGCTCAGAGCTTGCAGAGCTGTCCACATGTATCTCCTTTTGGTCCAACAGCAGTATTGAACTCTGTCTAGTGTGAAAAGTGGTCACATTTCTCTTTTAAAAACACTGTTTTCACTAAATGATTTTTTTTTCCTAATTATTATTTTCCATCTTCTTATAAAAGAAACACGATGTGTGGAGATAAAGAGTTTTGATTTCAATTCTGCAGGACTAAAACCAGATACCAAAGATACTGTAAATATTTAAAGATGACAATAGCAGGCATTCTTTCTCCTCTTAAAGCAGGGTAATAAAGCTTGAAAAGTAAATTCGTGCTGACATTCCTCTTAAACTACCTCAGTTCAAACAAGAGTGCCAGCTTCAATGCTATGCTTGCTACTGGTGCTGCAGCAACTGCTGCCACTTAGTCTCTAGCACACAGGACTGGGGAGCAAACTGAGTGGCTAAAATGACATAAATTAATTTTCCTTCACCAGGTTTATTATTTATTGGAAATTAATATTTCTCTACTGCAAAAGATGAACTAAAGTAGGTGTATAGGTAATTTTTGCATGCATTTGAATCTTTAAATAGCTGTGGGTGCATAATCAGCTTTTCTGAGGAACAGTCAAGCACAGTGCTGGATACTTTTTACCAAGTGCCAAGAATTACAATGTTGTGGAAAGAATAAGGTGTGCAGAAAGCTCAGGGATATTCCCAATTCCATAGAGTTTTAAGAAATGTGCAGGTTTTCTTACTTTTGGGTTTGGTTTTGTTTGGGTTTTTTTCCTCAGACTTTCCTCTTGCAGAAAGCATTCCTGTGTGTACCTAGGACCTGTAGACAGCAACAAACTAGCATATGCTTACATGTTTTAGCAGATTGATCATTTAGAAGTTGTAAGGGTCGGGTTTTGCCACCCGTGTGCCATGACATCTCATTCTGGAAGAGCTCTTTAGAACCTGCCCCTGGAGAGAGGTGAAGTTGGGTAGTCCCTTAGCACAGCCAGTTCCAAGCTGGTCAGTGGGAAGGCTCTCAGGTTGGTATGGTTCTGCATGTCCCTTTTGGCCACTTTTGGGAAACACAGTTACTTTTATTATTTTTTTCCCCTTTCTCTTTTGAGGAGAACCTTTATAATGAATTTATTCCTTTAAAAACCCCCAGCAAAAAAAAGGATTATATAAGTAGGAATGCCTGTGTGGCATCCATGTCTTGAGTTCTGGGCTGACAAAGGATTGGTTGCATAACATAAGAGATTTTTTTTTATCTCTAATTGCTGCAGCACACTGTCTGTGTGTTATGGCTTGCACATAAACCAATGGGGTTTGCAGTTTCGTTTGGTTTTGTTTATTGTTGTTTTCTCCCTCAGAGCATTAGCTAAACTTCTCTGATGGGTGCCTGTCAAAGTTGACCAAAGAAATTTACTTTTTCTGTCTTTGTTTTGTGCCACAGGCAGTGTTTCTTCCTGTGCTTTCTCTTGTACTTTGCCCATCAAGAAACCTGCATTTCTCTTCTTCCTTTGTTCAGCTACCTGTGGCTCAAACCCTTTCCAGGCATGGGCACTGTCATCATTCTTTCTCAGCCAGCTATTTTGTGCTGGTTTTGTAATTATATCATCTTGATTTTTCTGTTCCATCCTCAAAGAGCTTCATGGTTCGCTGTTTGAAGTACCTCCTATTTCACTATTTTCACTATAAACTGTGTTGGTCATGTGGCTTTCAGGAGATGAAATGCCCCAAGCCAAGGCTTTTGGGGGGGCATGGAGAATACCCACTGGTCTTATTCTGGTTACAATAATTCTAGTGGCAGAAGTGTTCCATGGCTACAGTTCTTCAGGAAGATAAGTTTCCTACATGTATTTTGGTAGCAACATGGACAGCAAAAATAAATGGATTTTCCTAGCATCCTAGCACTGTTTTTGTCTTCTTTAAGCACACGATGTTTCTTTTGAATTGCAGTGGATGTGCAATTTTGGCACTTTCTTATTTCCATGTGCTCCATAGGGACTGTTTCCTGGAGTATTTAGATTAGTGAGGCTGAAAGAGTGGAGGAAAAACAATTTTGGGGATTAAAAGAAATCTGAGATGGGTATCAGCAAAGTATTACTTCTTAAAAATGTTATCATTACAGTGAAGCAGTCGTGTAAAGATTGAAGAGGTAAAGAAAAGAGGAGCTGACTTAAATGTGGACCAGTAGAGAGACCAACAAGGGAATATAGATATAGAAAGTATCCAAATTGGTTTTCTCTGTTACTTAAAATTCCCGAGCGTGCTATCTGAACCTAGCTCCCAGCACTACTTACTTCTGCCTTGTCTGTATCATCTATTTGCTGAATGCAGTGCTCAGCTCTAATTTTGTAATTTTTCTGACAGGGCTTTGAGTTCCCCTTTCATACCTTCACTGGTTTGATATTTTTCATTTCAGTTCCTGGATAAAGATGTTTATTGATGTGCAGCAGCATGCAACCTTCTGGGTAGGCTGTTGTCTTGTTTGGATGACTGATTAGAGATACTGTTTTCTCCCCACAGAATAGCTAAATATATTTTATTGCCTAAGATGTGACCTTTTAATTCCCTTCCCCCTGGGGAAGGAGGTAGGGTGTGCAGCACGATGAATGAAACATAATGTGGCTCAAAGAAGAGCTGATTGACAGTGGACTGCACCAGATTTCTCTTTTGTGCTGTTATTGATGTCAGTGGTGATGCAGCAGAGGTTGATTTGACCACAAATGTGAGATTAAAAACAAAAAAAAGGGTTTTCTATAACTTGAATTAAAATTTATTGAACTTGCCCAGTTTTGTCTAACAAGGCATATTAAAGGGAAGGGTTGATATTCTGCATTAGCTGCTCCTGTAATATATGAATTTCTATGTTCTTGACACTAATCATCAAATAGTTGTGTTTGGAAGAAACCTTTAAGATCATCAAGTCCAGCCATTAACTGAGCACTGCAGAGCCACCTCTAAACATATATATTCTTGAATTTCCTTCCAAGGATATTCAAGTTACAACCCTGTGAAACCATCTGTCTTAGTTGAACTTGAGTCAGGCTGCTGCCCATGGTCTCTTCAGGTAGGCCCCTCTACACAGGGTGCTTTTACTCATCATCATTTCCATTGATTTTTCCTCAGCCACAGAAAGGAAATCTGCTTCCTTGGAACCATTAAGATGGCATAAGAAGTCATAATTGTTCTACTGTCTAGAAGAAACATTTTTCACTCTCTACAAGCCTCAGTGTGCAATTGGGTATAACATACATGATGCTGCAGGCTCACTTTGGGACTCTCGTGTTTTTACTGGGTAGACTTACAGGAGACCAATGCCTAAATTCATCTGCTCTCATCTTCATAAGCTGCTCTGAGAGCTTATTTATTGTTATTAACAAATACATTTCAGGAAAATCTGGAAGTGCAAGATTTGCATGTACCTTTCAGGTAAATATATCTATTTTTTTCTCCATGTAGACTAAAACAACTTCAGAAATACAGGTCATGTTGGTATCCCAGGAGAGCATCTTATTTGTGCTTCTGGGCTCTGGAGCAGATGTTTCTAGGCCATTGTTGTCAGGTGTTTCCTTCCTTGTGGTTCACAACTGCAGTGTCCAGTCAGTCATGGCTCAACAAATTGTTGAATCTGCCTTAATTCTGGGATGAAGTGCAGCAGCCCCATCCAAATAGTCAGTTAAAAGTCTGCTGCTCTGTAAATAGGTAAACATGCGGTATGAGATGATTCATAGATGTGCCTGAGTTAAGTCTGCTGTTTAAATATTTCCATAGGTTGCCTAGATTTTAGCAGGCAAGCTACAATTTCCTTATTTGTGACCTAAACCCACTCTTTGTGTTCATGAAAAAAAATCCTGGTCCTTATGGTCTCCTTAAAACAGCTTTTTCAATATATTGGAATACAGTCTTGTCTGAGTGTGCACTATAAAATTAATTCTTTTTGTCCCTCCTCTGCTCTTCTGCCTCTTTTCTTTTGTTTGTTTGTTTGTTTCTGTGTGTATTGTATTAAAATGGATTTTTTATATGTGCATATCTGTGTTTGGGGAGAGCTGCTGCTTCTGCTCGGAAAGCTTTGAAACAGGTGATGATGCTGGTGAGCTTTTCTATGAGGGAATACAAAGTTACAGTATGCCCAATAAATATTTTTACTAGAAATATATATTCTTATAATTACCAAAACTATGATGACAGCCTGTTGTAAGGCAAAGAAACAATAAATGGAATGAAGATGGAGCGTAGGAATGGAAGTGTTAAAACTGGGATGTGACTTTTTCATTTTAGAATGTTCTGAAAATTAATGCAATGATTTCAGAGACTTCTACTTAGNACTGGTTTGATATTTTTCATTTCAGTTCCTGGATAAAGATGTTTATTGATGTGCAGCAGCATGCAACCTTCTGGGTAGGCTGTTGTCTTGTTTGGATGACTGATTAGAGATACTGTTTTCTCCCCACAGAATAGCTAAATATATTTTATTGCCTAAGATGTGACCTTTTAATTCCCTTCCCCCTGGGGAAGGAGGTAGGGTGTGCAGCACGATGAATGAAACATAATGTGGCTCAAAGAAGAGCTGATTGACAGTGGACTGCACCAGATTTCTCTTTTGTGCTGTTATTGATGTCAGTGGTGATGCAGCAGAGGTTGATTTGACCACAAATGTGAGATTAAAAACAAAAAAAAGGGTTTTCTATAACTTGAATTAAAATTTATTGAACTTGCCCAGTTTTGTCTAACAAGGCATATTAAAGGGAAGGGTTGATATTCTGCATTAGCTGCTCCTGTAATATATGAATTTCTATGTTCTTGACACTAATCATCAAATAGTTGTGTTTGGAAGAAACCTTTAAGATCATCAAGTCCAGCCATTAACTGAGCACTGCAGAGCCACCTCTAAACATATATATTCTTGAATTTCCTTCCAAGGATATTCAAGTTACAACCCTGTGAAACCATCTGTCTTAGTTGAACTTGAGTCAGGCTGCTGCCCATGGTCTCTTCAGGTAGGCCCCTCTACACAGGGTGCTTTTACTCATCATCATTTCCATTGATTTTTCCTCAGCCACAGAAAGGAAATCTGCTTCCTTGGAACCATTAAGATGGCATAAGAAGTCATAATTGTTCTACTGTCTAGAAGAAACATTTTTCACTCTCTACAAGCCTCAGTGTGCAATTGGGTATAACATACATGATGCTGCAGGCTCACTTAGGGACTCTCGTGTTTTTACTGGGTAGACTTACAGGAGACCAATGCCTAAATTCATCTGCTCTCATCTTCATAAGCTGCTCTGAGAGCTTATTTATTGTTATTAACAAATACATTTCAGGAAAATCTGGAAGTGCAAGATTTGCATGTACCTTTCAGGTAAATATATCTATTTTTTTCTCCATGTAGACTAAAACAACTTCAGAAATACAGGTCATGTTGGTATCCCAGGAGAGCATCTTATTTGTGCTTCTGGGCTCTGGAGCAGATGTTTCTAGGCCATTGTTGTCAGGTGTTTCCTTCCTTGTGGTTCACAACTGCAGTGTCCAGTCAGTCATGGCTCAACAAATTGTTGAATCTGCCTTAATTCTGGGATGAAGTGCAGCAGCCCCATCCAAATAGTCAGTTAAAAGTCTGCTGCTCTGTAAATAGGTAAACATGCGGTATGAGATGATTCATAGATGTGCCTGAGTTAAGTCTGCTGTTTAAATATTTCCATAGGTTGCCTAGATTTTAGCAGGCAAGCTACAATTTCCTTATTTGTGACCTAAACCCACTCTTTGTGTTCATGAAAAAAAATCCTGGTCCTTATGGTCTCCTTAAAACAGCTTTTTCAATATATTGGAATACAGTCTTGTCTGAGTGTGCACTATAAAATTAATTCTTTTTGTCCCTCCTCTGCTCTTCTGCCTCTTTTCTTTTGTTTGTTTGTTTGTTTCTGTGTGTATTGTATTAAAATGGATTTTTTATATGTGCATATCTGTGTTTGGGGAGAGCTGCTGCTTCTGCTCGGAAAGCTTTGAAACAGGTGATGATGCTGGTGAGCTTTTCTATGAGGGAATACAAAGTTACAGTATGCCCAATAAATATTTTTACTAGAAATATATATTCTTATAATTACCAAAACTATGATGACAGCCTGTTGTAAGGCAAAGAAAACAAATAGTCTGCTAAAAGTTCTATCCACTATTTTGCTTCTGAAAGCAAAGTTGCATGAAACATTTTAGTAA